>SSNR01000045.1:1536951-1548728 GCA_006937965.1 Callopanchax toddi | reverse complement strand
GGCTCAGAGAGGGCGGCGCTCAGAGAGGGCGGGGCTCAGAGAGGGCGGGGCTCAGAGAGAGTGGAGCTCAGAGAGGGCGGGGCTCAGAGAGGCTGGTGCTCAGAGAGAGTGGAGCTCAGAGAGGGTGGGGCTCAGAGAGGGTGGGGCTCAGAGAGGGTGGGGCTCAGAGAGGGTGGAGCTCAGAGAGGGTGGGGCTCAGAGAGGGTGGGGCTCAGAGAGGGTGGAGCTCAGAGAGGGTGGAGCTCAGAGAGGGTGGGGCTCAGAGAGGGTGGAGCTCAGAGAGCAGCCCAGGCTCACTGGCAAGAAAGAGAGAAAAAGCAACAGAACAGAAAATAAAATGAATAAAAGACTAAAAAACAAGGCAGCTCAGCCCAAAACTCTGACCTGGGGTCAGCTGAAAGAAATGTTTAGTATGTTCTGGTGTCTTATTGTATTTTTTATTGTGAATGAATGAATTAATGCATTTTATTTTGAAATTAATATTCAAATCAAAACATTCACAATCAGTTGAAACACAAGTGTCCAAAGAGGAAGAGGTTGAAGTTCATCTTAGAGGAAACAGAAAATCAACCCAAACATAACTCAGAGTCATCCAGTTAACAGAGCAACTCAGACACTAGTTCACTGGTTTTTAATGATGCTGTGATCTGACTTCTATCATTTCACATTATTCCTGACTGGACATCAAATATCAATCATATCAACCTCCTCTTAATTTCTGAGTGGAGCTGGAAGGATTTTATTATGAAATTTAATTTCCAGTCTTTTAAAAACATGTCTGTAAATGTTAAAGATCTGGACCATATAAGAGACTGCTATCAAGAGGATTTATAAATGTTTAAATATCAGATCTATAGTCTGAGTTTTAACTGTGGTATCACAACATGAGTACAGAATATACAAATATTTTTCTTTAAACTGCAAAAATACCAGCAGATTTAAATCCTCTCTGTGTGATTTTCATTATATCAGTAACTACTGTATATCTGCTATATGTGGTTTATAATCACACCTAAATATTTTGTCCTCAAACTCGGGATTTCGACCTTGTTTAACCTGTGAGTTCTGTCAAAATTGTGTCCAAAACCATGAATTTAAGTTCATTAATGGATAATTTATTATTGTACAGGTAATTCTCTTTCTACTGTTCCTATTCATTCTTTATTATCTAGTCCAGAAAAAATAACTTATCATCTGCAAACAGTATAAGTTTAACACAGAACAAATGCCATTAGGATAAGTTGTGTCCTAATAATGAACCCTGTGGAACACCGTGTTATTTATCTACAGTAAGGACCACACCCACAGCTTACATCATCCAAAGTGGGCGGAACAGGAAGTAGTCCCCTGATTGGATTGGGAGACACTGCTGCTGGTTGGTGAGAAATTAGCAGCTAATTTTCTGATATTAAAAAAACTTTTAATCAAAAAAGTCACATTGATGTATTAGAACATTGTTTTAGTACATGTTGTTTATGCTGCTGCATTCTGAACATAGTTGAGACATTTACTTTACCAAAATACCCCTTTAAACACAAAATGAGCCAAGAAGTGAGATTGTTGGAGTTTTTTATTTTATATCTAAAAGTTCTTTACAGAATCATGACGTGTTTAATCTGAATAGCGTTCAGAGCTGATCATCTGATCTTAATCCCTTTCGTTCACTTCTTCACCACCACTGCTCATTAAGGTTCTCACCTTTCTTCCTGTAAACTGAGCTCAGTCACTGAAGATGGAAGTCTGATGAACTTTCGTCTGCCTCAACACGAGTCTGAGGGCTTATAGCAAATGATTTAACGATGATCCTCTCTGGTTGTGCTGAAGTTCACTTCCTCAGATAAGATCTGCTGACAGAACGGAGGAACTTGTCAGCAGAGTGTGTTTGAGAGTTTTCAGGCCGCAGCGAAGATGAAAATCTTCAACAAGCAGCTTCAGCTGCTGAGGGATATCCCAAACATCGAGGCCTGAGTGAAAACAGATGTTGGTTGATCTGTTCACAGATTTGATCCTGATCATGTGAGACTCTGAAGGTTCCCCACATGAATCCATCACCAGGAAGCTTCAATTAAATCTAATCTTTTTATTATTCAGGCCTCAGACAGGCTGTTGGTTTGAGGATGGTGAGCAGCGGTGTGAAATAACACCCCCTGCTGGTCTAATCTGGGACTACACCACCAACAGGTTAAAATGGAATGAAGAAAATATGAGAAAGAACTGGAAATATTAATACAAATTCATATTAAACTATAGATATGGAAAATAAAGTGACTAAATGTCACATAAAATAACATAACAAAATAGTTTTTTATAGATAAATTCATTTATATGCAAAAATATCTGAATTTAGCACAAAAAGTAAGGAAATTGGTGATTCTTTGCTGTAAAAAAATGCTCCTTGGTATGCCACTGAGGGAGTAGAAAATGAAAAAAGAGTAAAATGGACAAGTTGTGTTGTTTTATCCTGATTATTGTGGGAAAGTTCAACCATTAAACCCACCAACCAGTTCAGATCCAGAGTGCATCTAAACAGGTAGAAACTACAGGGGAGTTTATTGTTCCTTTCACAGGTAAAAGACTCTTAAATGTTCTACCTCAGAGTCAAGACTACTCAGGGTTTCCAGAAATATAAGACTTATTGACAAGAAGCATTTTTACAACAAAAAATAATCAACCAAATCATAATTGTCCTCACTTTTTCTGCTAAGCATGTAGATTTAAATATATGTGTAGAACTATGAAGTTTGAGAACTTGACTGGAGTTTTTTAATTTGCTGATTTGTTTTGAGATATTTTATGTCTTGATCCTACGGAAGATACAGAAGAGGATTAGGGCCACCTAAAAGAAAACAATGATAATAATCAGAATCTGACTTTAACCTGTCGTGTTTGCTTGAACCCAAAATGTCTTTTCTAAGATGCAGTGAAGGAAGACCTTAGTGTAGGATACATGAAAGGCCTCGAAACACCTCATAATCCAGCAATAACAGCAACCTATAGTTTTATTTTCTCTTTTTACACAGTTCAATTTAGGTACCAAATGGCTAATAAATAACTTATAGGTATGCTGTTAGTTATCAGTAATACTTCATAAATCATTACAGAAATAAGTTTTAATTTGCATTGATTAAATAAACCACCTCATATAAACCACCTTAAATAAACCGCCTTAAATAAACCACCTTAAATAAACCGCCTTAAAATAAACCGCCTTAAATAAACCGCCTTAAATAAACCGCCTTAAAATAAACCGCCTTAAATAAACCGCCTTAAATAAACCACCTTAAAATAAACCACCTTAAATAAACCATCTGAAAATAAACCGCCTGAAAATAAACCACCTTAAATAAACCGCCGTAAATAAATCGTCTTAAAATAAACCACCTTAAATAAACCGCCTTAAAATAAACCACCTTAAATAAACCACCTTAAATAAACCACCTTAAATAAACCTACATAACAGTCTTATTTGCTGGTAAAAACGTGGATGAGAGCAGCAGTATTTCGCCTCTCTTCTCATGTCCTCAGCAGTATTTGTTCCGTCGGATCTGGATGGATGAGCCTGGCTGTGCTCTGCATAGTGCTGGAGCAGCCTGAGCGCCTCAGGAAGGTTCAGACCTTCATCAGAGCTCAGGTGATCTCTCTGCCGATGCTGTGGCTGTTTGTCCGTTAGCCTACACTCACCCCGGTGAGGACAGAGGGGATCTGTAGATCTAACCCGGTCCCTCTGCATGCTAATGTGTGTGTGTGTGTGTGTGTGTGTGTGTGTGTGTGTGTGTGTGTGTGTGTGTCCGTGTGTGTGTCCGTGTGTGTCCAGGAGAGATCCAGGTCTTCAGGCCGTCAGAAGGTCAGGATCCACTAGTGCTGGTGGTGATCCAGACTTGGTGGGCTTCAGACTATTAGAAGACCTCAGCACTGTTTTCCTGGAGGACCTGACCTGCAGTCTGACTGACACACACACACACACACACACACACACACACACACACACACACACACACACACACTTAAAGGTATATCATGTTAATAGACTTCTTGTTTCCTCCCGGTTGCTGAGCTGCTGATTGGCTCACAGCTGTTTCAGTCTCACCTCCTGACATGGAGAGGATCGTCTGAGTGCTTCAAGCAGCCCGCCACCTGAGACACACCGACCTCGCTCGATCCAGAACTGCACCACAGCCTACTGCTGAGCCCCCAAGACCTGCAGCCTGTTTTTTAAATAAAATATATTTGGTTTCAATTGCTCTTTTATTGGTTTTATTCTCTAATTCTACTCTAATAATTGAGTATTAAAATAAAAGTAGATTTCACTTAGCAGCTCTTCATTAAAAATATATTTAATCTAGTAAAATAATTTAGCTTTTATAGACTTTTTTTTTTTATTTCCACTTGTGGTTAAACTGTCCAGCTGCTGATAACCCAGTGAAAGCAGGTCAGAGCGTCGTGTGGAGATAGGAGGAGAAAATCTGATGAGTTCGGTATCGTCCTTCTGCCTGATGTGATAACGGATATCGGATCGGATCGAGGCTCAGAGCCAATCAGTCTGGATGTTTCAGGGAATCGGGTCACAGACAAGAACTAATCAGAGTCCTTGTTCCACTTCGTGTCTCCAGAAGCAGAACACGACACTAAACCTCTTACGTAATCTCAAACATGAGATCAGATCGGTCCTGTTATGGTTTCTACGTCATCCTCTGATTGTTTTCTGGCTCAGAATCATTTGTCTCTGAATTATCACAGACGCTTCTAGAATGTCAGACCCACAAAAACTGAAATCAGACTCAGAAACCTGATTGGTTGACGAACAAAATGACCTGAACCACCACTGATCTTGTCATGGATTCAGTTTTTAATCACTTACAACAAAAACATGCTGATAAAAATAACGTTTGTTTTATTTTCACTCCTGGAGATCATCTGAGGAGACAGAGACTCCATCCCAACCCGGGAGGGAGGACAAATGTCCTCCATCCTGATCAGAGTGAGGAGGCAGAAACCTCCAGGTGAGCCAGACCCAGAACCGGGTTCTAGATCGGGTCTGGAACAAGCTGCCATCTTTATTTAGACACATTAAACCAAAATGCTACGGTAATGACAATCCATCCATCAACCCGGTTTACTAACCACTGAGGGTCAGGGTGTCTGACTCCAGCATCACAGGGTGAGAGGACACTCTGGACACGTCTCCAGTCCATCACAAGGACACAAACCCGGTCACTCACACCTGAAGACTGACTGAGAGTCACCAGGTCACCTAACAGGCCTGGTTTTGGTCTGTGGGAGAAAAACTCACACATGGAGAGAAAACTCCACAGAGAGAGAGAATGAAGCAGGGAATCAAACCTGCAACCTCCGAGGAAACACCACCTGTGCCACCATGCAGCCCGAAGACAATATTAAATATTTAAAATCTTATTTTTTCTTTATAATGTTTTTTTATATTAAATTCACTCCAAACCGGTTGATGTAATGGATTTAATCTCCGATCAGATGTTGAACATTTCTGGAGAACTGGACAAAAATCAGCATACACTCTAAAAAGTAAAACCATCATTTACTTAAATGTTTTGGTGTCACATTTTACACTCAAGAATTTTGAGTAGATTGGAGACAATTATATTGATAAAGTTGGCTTTTACTTAATATAATTGTCTCCAATCTACTCAAAATTCTTGAGTGTAAAATGTTACACCAAAAAATTTAAGTAAATGATGGTTTTACTTTTTAGAGTGTACACTGAAAAAAAGAAAACAGGGTCTAACTTTAAAAAAAAGAAGTAATCGGTCACATGTAATTAAATTAAGTTCTTTCAAAGTTAATTTATCAAGTTTGTTCAAAGTCAACTTAAAAAAATTTACTTGGATAAACCTAATTAAATTACTTGTGACCGATTACTTCAATTTTTTTACGTTAGACCCCTGTTTTTTTAGGTTAGACCAATGTTTACTTTTTAGAGTGTAGATCCTAATTGTGTAGATTCACAAACTCCAGGTTTTTGGTAAAAGTTGAACTTTCCTGAAACTGATCACAGGTTCATTCTGAGAGGAAACAAGCAAAGCATGCTGGTCTACAACAGGGTCAATATTTTGTTATTTACATACACTGTAAAAAGAAAACAGGGGTCTAACTTTAAAAAATTGAAGTAATCGGTCACAAGTAATTAAAATAAGTTTTTTCAAAGTTAATTTATTAAGTTTGTTCAAAGTCAACTTAAAAAATTAACTTGGATAAACCTAATTAAATTACTTGTGACCGATTACTTCAATTTTTTTACGTTAGACCCCTGTTTGTTTAGGTTAGACCAATGTTTACTTTTTTCAGTGTATGTTCCAGGCAGCTCAAATTAAATTCATTATGTAATAATAATAGTACATAAGTGTTTGTTTTTACCAGGAGTTTCCCATTCTGTCATGTTTCTACTCAAGTCAGACGAAGGTTATGGAAACACGAAGCCTCTAAAAGAGGTCAAACAGCTCCCTTATCATCTGTTTGTTTACATCAGGTCACTTATCACTGAAAACTTGACCAAAATGGATGTTTGGGTCACTTTAAAGAGGTTCTATCAGATATTTATCTACAGTTAGGCCCATGCCCACTGATGACATCACTCAGAGCAGGCAGAATCTCTAGAAACAGGAAGTAGTCCTCTAATCGGCGCAATACTCATCAGGAGAGACACTGCTGCAGATCGATGACAAATTAGCAGCGTAAATTTCAGGTGTTTAAAACGACTTTTGTTGTGAGAAGTCATCCTGATCCATTAAAGCTCTCTATTGTCTGTTATTAAACATCTACAGTTTAACATGAGACTGTTTAGTTTAGTTAGTTTCAGCTGAACAACGACTGAGTTACTGCAGCAGCATCAGATTTTATGATACACTGCAAAAACTGATTTCTAAGAAAGTTAAATAGCCTTCTTTTTAGACATTTTGACTTGTTTTTATCTAAAAAGAAAATATATTCTTATAGCCCTACTTGAAATAAGCCAAATCTTCTTAAATACGGTCAAATTTTGTAGATTTGAGCAAAAAATAAAAAATAAAAAAATTCTGCCAATGGGGTAAGCAACATTTGCTTTGCTAGATTCCTTAAAACTAGCGAATTGTTCTAAATGCAGAAAATTTTGCTATTTTTAAGGAATCTAACAAAGCAAATTTTGTTTACCCCATTGGCAGATTTTTTTTTTTGCTCAAATCTAGAAATTTTGACCGTATTTAAGAAGATTTGGACTATTTCAAGTAGGGCTGTAAGAATATATTTTCTTTTTAGACAAAAAATAAGACAAAACGTCTAAAAACAAGGTGATTTTACTTAATTAGAAATCAGTTTTTGCAGTGTAGAAAGTTATTTTAAAGATAGACGACAGTATGTATAAAACTTAAAGATACAACATCAGGATTTAGAGAAGTACACTGCAAAAACTGATTTCTAAGAAAGTAAAATCGCCTTGTTTTTAGACATTTTGACTTATTTTTGTCTAAAAAGAAAATATATTCTAACAGCCCTACTTGAAATAGGCCAAATCTTCTTAAATACGGTCAAATTTTCTAGGTTTGAGAAAAAAAAAATCTGCCAATGGGGTAAGCAAAATTTGCTTGGCTAGATTCCTTAAAAATAGCACAATTTTCTGCATTTAGAACAATTATCTAGTTTTATGGAATCTAGCCAAGCAAATTTTTCTTACCCCATTGGCAAATTTTTATTTTGCTCAAATCTAGAAAATGTGACCATATTTAAGAAGATTTGGCCTATTTCAAGTAGGGCTGTAAGAATATATTTTCTTTTTAGACAAAATAAGTCAAAATGTCTAAAAACAAGGCTGTTTTACTTTCTTAGAAATCAGTTTTTGCAGTGCAGTGATTTAACACGGACACTAGGGGGAGCTAAAAAAACAAGCCCAAACTGCAGAGTATGCCTTTAAATTAAAATGTGCAAATAGGGTTGTCATTATAAACTACAAAATACAATCAGGTGCATAACACAATACACCTATTATTACACATGTTGTTATTACTCATATTGTCACAACGCCACCGATCAGGTCACATAGTACGGAACCAATAAAAAGGCCAAAGAACTTCATCCAGAACAGACAGCGAGTCATTTTAGACCAAACTTCATGTTTTATGTTGATAAAATGGTTTTAAGTCATTAAAGGCTGAAGTGTCAGTGAACTGCTGACTCAGGTAAAATCATGTGTTTGTGTTTATTTTTGTCGACCGTCGTTTGTGTGACAGTTTGTTGTTTTGATTCTGTGTTTGTCCATGGTTTTGTGTTTGTTTGCGGCGCCCTCTAGGAAGCAGGAGTTCAGCTGCACAAAACGGAGTAGAAACTGCTGAGCCAGCAAGTCTCTGGCTGCCCTGAAGGCTTGATGTTGGGGGACACACACACACACACACACACACACACACACACACACACACACACACACACACACACACACACACACACACACACACACACACACACACAGGTGGTGTTTACGTTGGCGTGGCCTAATGAGAAGCTACCTACGCCGCAGGTGTCTGGAGGCCAGTTTTTCCCACTGGCTGCTTCAGAGCCGTAGCCTCACTGAGGAACCAGATAACTCTGGGCCTTTTTTCACTACAACCTTCAGCGTTTCAGCTGATCAGAACTCAAACATAGCAGCTGGTCATCGGTTCTCCAGACTGATCTTCATGAACAGCTTTCAAAAGCAAACGTTTCCATTGCAGCAGGTTTATTTCTGGTCCTGTTTTAAACTGAGCAGCTTAGCTCAGGCTGCTTCATTGTGGAGGAATTCAAATTCTTAACGTCAAAGTTTGTTTCCCCATTAACGTTTCAAGATTAAAACAAACATTTTAAAAAGTGATTATTATTACTATTATTTATTTATTTATTATTATTATTATTTTGCAGGAGCAGCTCCAAATTCATGAAATAGTGTCTTTAAACACAGATCAGTTGATTTTTGGGGTAAAAATCTCCTGTTTTTATTGTTTTTTGACACAAACAGAGGAGGTGTTTCTATGTTGTGGATTTTATTTTTTATTGCTCTTTTAATCTGGCATCATATGTTAGGTGGCGCACAACTCAAATATATAACTGTAGCACAAACTTCCACATTAAAAATGCAATTTAATCTAAATCTAATTTAAGAAAACAACAATTTTATACATGAAATTGCAAATAAAGGTTCACTCACCAGCGTTGTTCATTTCTTTAAAAGAAAAGATGCAAATCATTAAAAAAATCTACTTCGAATTGTCTCTTTGTCCTGGGAGCTAACTAGCTAAACAACACTAGACTGAGAAGCTCTGCTTTTCCACAGAACGTGAAGGTAACGTCACGCGTGATATTCCAGTGTTTTAATTGGATGGTCTGGGTTTGGGGAGAGCGTGTTGCGCCCAGTGATTTTCAGATGCTCGTCTTTTAGACAGGCTGAGAGGGGCCGGCCCGTCGCCAGAATTTCAAGAGGATTTAACCTCCTGAGCTTGTCAGTATCAAAGCAAAGACTTAGATATGATTACACAGATATTTATAACAGAATATCTTGGTAACAGAATGGGTTTTTATGCAATATTAGTCTAAAAACAAACTATTCTTTCCCACTGATCCCCACAGCGCCATCTGGTGGCTGGTGGGGCCGTGACCCACCGGCCCTACATGATGCGACGCCACTGCTTTTAATGTTTTAAGCCCTCTGGTCTAATTGTTCTCAGTACAGTATATATGAATTTATACTGACACACAACTTTAGTTACTAAACCTTTTAATTTTATAGTAGAGTGATGGAGTTTTCCATTTGGACTCAGAAGTGAGAAAATGACTAAATCAAGTTGGGAAAATCAGTCTAAAGGTAGAGTTCTGTCTGAGGAAGTTGGATGAACCTGATCAGCCTTAAATTCCAACATGGCTGCCTGAAGAGCTGCAGTAAGAAAGGTTCCGATCAGGTTTTTTTGCCCTCGAGTCCGAGTCATTTGATTTTGAGGATCTGCCGATACCGAGTCCCGATCCGATACTTCTACAATGTTGTTGTCATCGACTTTATAAAAGCTCCAGACCGCAGACATACTGACGCTTTCTGCTTCAAGCTGCTTCCATGTTCTACTTGTCCGGTGTTTAACCAATAGCGTCTCTCCAACAACATGATCACGCACCACAGTTTGGGAATCCCTGCTCCAGAGAAAGAATACTCCAAACCAACACTTATCTTTCTGGGTGAATGTAAATCAATTTGGCACACAGCAAAAAATGAAAACAAAAATTCCATGTGAAAAAACTTCACATTGTAAATATGAATCTGTGGCGACTGCGGCGCCGTGGCAAGAGAGATTGCCTCATATGTCAGAGAGCATGGGTTCAAACCCCGGCCTGGCCATGTGTCAAAGTATCCTTGGGCAAGATTCTGAACCTCCTGGGTGCCAATAGGTGCCCACTGCTCCCTCAGGGATGGGCTAAATGCAGAGGACAAATTCCACTACATTGTACTAAGGTATATACGCAAGTGGCCCCTAATATTCCTTTAAAAGTATGTAGATGAAATCTAAAACATCTAGCAATCCCAAGAACAGTATCTGACCCTTTGCTGAACCAAATTTCATGCAAATAAAGTGAAGCACAGATAATTTAGAGAGGTATTAGTGGATAAAAGTCCAGGCGCTACCGTGTGCTTTTCTCAGTAAATGAATTTAGCGTCTTTTTACTTTGTTGATTTAGTTGCTTAGTGTTCGAATTGGGTCTTGTTGAGGAAGAAAACATTGTCATTATCATATAGAGAAGCCTCTTCCCGTTATGTGGATATGCAGCATGCATATTAGTAAATGTTTTTGGAAGGATTTTGTTACACGGAAGTGTCGATGTCCCCGTGGCGGGTCCCTATAGGGTTAGAAGGGTTAAAAACAAAATCCATAAACTACAAAACAATACTAAAACTCAGGGCTGTTTGGATAAAAAGACAAACATTATTGTTTCTATTGGTGACAAATTAATAAAAATGAGTCCAAGAAAAGTGTTTGCTTTGTTCCTGTGTGGACGTCCTCACTCGTTAAAGTTTGAAATTTGTCTTTAAATAAATTAAAACCCAGTCCCTAAACAGTAAAACGGGTCTGGGTTTAACAGAATAAACTGGAACCTCTTTAGGAGATCCAGAATAGTTTAGCTCATTCTTTATTTATGTAATAAACCAGCTTATGTTTTTATGAATCAGTCTGTGCGTTTATTTTTTGAGTAAATCTTCAGCTTCATGATAAAACTTATTATATTTATGATTTTTTCCCCTGGTGTTTCTCATGTTGTTGTCTTGCCCAGCTGTGTTTCTGCTACCAGATGAAGTTGTGTGTTCTGACTGGGCATCTTGTGTGTTTGCAGCTGCTGAGCTGCAGATGTGACCCTGCTGATACGGTTTATTCTGCAGCCTTGACGGAGAGGCTGCAGGACAAAGACGCAGGCAGGTGGACTTGACTGCAAAAACAAAATTCTGAGAAACAACCAACGCTGCAGGGACTCAGAGGGTTTAAGACACTGTAGCTCTTTGACCATTGATTCAGAAGAATAATGATACTTCAGCATAAGAAAACACCTTCAGATAAAGACGAGTACGCAACAAAAACACAATGAATACTCAACTAAACTAAACACCACAGTGTTGACCAAAGGGAGGCTGTCTGGGTTGGTTTTTTTCTCTCAGCTGATTTTCACAGATGTTTGTGACACAAACAGCTAAACAAATGTGAAGATCTGGTTTGGTATTGGCATTTCTTCTCAGCTCTAAATAAACCTTTGACATGTGGCTCCGACCA
>SSNR01000045.1:1389451-1534451 GCA_006937965.1 Callopanchax toddi | reverse complement strand
CCGATCCCGAGTCCCGATCCGATCTTTTTAATATGTTTTTGTGATCAACTTTATAATGCCTCCAGGTCACAGACGTACTCACACTTTCTGCTTCAAGCTGCTTCTGCGTTCTGGGTGATTTGCAGCTTACCTGCAGCACTCAGCACTCACACTCGGCCCCCTCCCTCCTCCTGGACCGGAAACTGATTCAAACTCTGATTATGGTTAATATAAGTGCACAAATATAGACTATATAAAAATCCCATGTGCTTTAGATTGTTTAACATATATTAAAAAACCCAAACTTCCTTCTGAAGGCATAGCGGCTTTTATTTTGGCGGGGCGGGGCGCATGTAGAGGAAACCCGAGTCAAAGTCGGGAGGTGACGTTTGATTCCAATCGAGTCCAAAATCACGTGATCGGATCGGGACATCCCTAGTAAAAATGTTTACGGTTCACAGTATTTTTTACTGAATTTTTCTGGCAACCACAGCTGCCAGTTTTTTACTGTAAAAATTACGTCTTTTTTTTTACAGTGTAAGACGGAGGAGCAGATTTATAAATCCAGGTCAAATCTGCTGAAAATAAAGAGCCAGGAAGTCGTTTTGGCTCCTTTCTGGAGGAGAAGCTTTCATCAACCATCCAGGTGGAGCAGAGAGGGTTATAATTAGATATTATTTTATCCATTTATAATTAGATAAATGTCAAAATCTACATTTAATAAAAACAAGATCAGTCCTTTATCAAACTGGTGAAACGTGTTTTTATCATTTATACCTGCTGCATCAGTTCAACAAAAAACTAAAGACGTTTGGTTTCAGGAGCTGCAGGTTCAGCTGTTAGTGTCAAAGTTCACGAGTCTAAAGAAACGAACGTGACCTCCACCTCTGAACCGCAGAGGTTTAATATTCCTGCAGATGAATTATGAAGCAGCTGCAAACTGATGACGCAGCAGACAAAAGCTACAAACCCTGATTTGTTCACGTTGTCAGAAACTGCTTTGTGAACAAAATGTTACCATTACAGAGGCGAAAACACGGCACGCTCATGGCCATGAGAATCAAACGGGGGCTTTAATTCCAGCCGCCTCATGGGAAGAGATGGGAGTGGCGGTGATTATCTGGAGTGACGCAGGAGAACGTTCTCCTTCCAGGTCTTATCGACCGGCTCAGAGCAGAACGCAGGGTTTTTATACATCAACTATTAAATCACAGCAGGATGGGATATTTGGTCAGATATTTCAAAAGGGGCTGCATGGTGGTGGAGTTGGTTAGCACTGTTGCCTCGCAGCAAGGGGGTTGTGGGTTTGCGTCCCGGCTCTGCGGTCTCTCTGCGTGGAGTTTGCATGTTCTCCCTGTGCATGCGTGGGTTTTCTCTGGGTACTCTGGCTTCCTCACACAAGCCAAAAATATGACTGTCAGGCTAATTGGGCTGGTAAATTGTCCTGAGGTGTGACTGGTTGTTTGTCTTGTTTGTCTCTGTGTGGCCCTGCGATGGACTGGCGACCCATCCAAGGTGTCCCCCCGCCTCTCGCCCCTTGACCACTGGAGATAGGCGCCTGCTTCCCCAACACCCTGTGGAGGACCAAGTAGTTATAGAACAGTGGCGGCTCCAGAATTCTTTTTCAGCGGGTGCTATGGTGGAGCTTAACTTTTTATTGAGGGTGCTGAAGGAAGTGGTCATTTGACCCTTCTGTTCTCTACAACAGAGGGTCTACAACCCTCAAAACCCACTGTCCTGCAGGTTTTCAAGGTTTCCCTGCTCTAGCACACTTAATTCAAATGACTGAATGACCTGCTCTGCATGTCATCAAGTTCTGCAGAAACCTGTTCATGACTTGTTCATCAAAATCGGGTGTCGGAGCGGGAAGAATCTGCAGGACAATGAGCCTTGAGGAGCAGTATAGAAGATGGATGGATATTTCAAAAGGATTCAGTTCGTGCAGGTTTAAGTTCAAAACAAACCAATCAGAGCTCAGATTAAAAAAGAAAAATACCTGATAAAGAACTTAAACTCCAAACCACCATTGAGGTTTTATAACAGCCTTCCAGGTTTTTATTTTCTATCCATCCTGGGACTTTTTTTTTTTCATTAAAAACAATAATAAATTCTCCACCGTGACCTCCACCTCTGAACCACAGACAGGCTGTTGGATTCACCCCCGGGCTGTACAGGAACTTTTTTAGCTCATTATAGCACCGGTGCTACAGAGGTTGCAGGTTTTGTAACACAGAACAAAACGTTGTAGCACCAGCATAAAAATTCAGCCACAATATCTAAAAGCCAAAATTAGTACTTGTCATTTTTAACACACTGACAAAGTGCTTATAATGAAAACACAACAAGAAATATATTCAAACATGTTTATTCGTCGGTTTAATTTCAAAAAGAGCAATAATTCATTCAAATTGGTGTAGATTTGTTCAAAGTGTGAATGTGTTGAGAAATGTGTGCAGTTAGTGTTTTACTGTAGAGGAAACCCCGATCGCACAAGTGCTAAAAATAGTTCATCGCACAGTTTTTTCATCGCAGGTGCGACATGTATGTCCCATACAGCCCGGCTGCTCCACATCGCTGTGATGAGTAACGACTTAATATTCCCCCAAAATATTTAGTGTTCATTTTCCTCCAGTGAACCTTTAAAAAGGAAGGTGACCTGATGTGATATGCAGCCTGAACCTGAAACCTTTAGGAAGGAAGGGAGGATGGAAGGGAGGGAGGACGGAAGGGAGGATGGAAGGGAGGGAGGACGGAAGGGAGGATGGAAGGGAGGGAGGACGGAAGGGAGGATGGAAGGAAGGGAGGACGGAAGGGAGGATGGAAGGAAGGGAGGACAGAAGGGAGGACGGAAGGGAGGATGGAAGGAAGGGAGGACGGAAGGGAGGATGGAAGGGAGGTTGGAAAGAAGGGAGGATGGAAGGAAGGGAGGACAGAAAGAAAGAAAGAAAGAAAGAAAGAAAGAAAGAAGGAAGGAAGGAAAGAAAGAAAGAAAGAAAGAAGGAAGGAAGGAAGAAGGGAGGGAGGAAGGAAGGAAGGAAAGAAAGAAAGAAAGAAGGAAGGAAGGAATGAAGGAAAGAAAGAAGGAAGGAAGGAAGAAAGAAAGAAAGGAGGGAGGGAGGAAGGAAGGAAGGAGGGAGGGAGGAAGGAAGGAAAGAAGGAAGGAAGGAAGGAAGAAAGAAAGGAGGGAGGGAGGAAGGAAGGAAGGAAGGATGGAAGGAAGGAAGGAAGGGAGGAAGAGAGGAAGGAAGGGAGGGAGGAAGGAAGGAAGGAAGGATGGAAGGAAGGAAGGAAGGGAGGAAGAGAGGAAGGAAGGGAGGAAGGAAGGAAGGAAATAAAGAACACAATCTGTTTTTAATGAACAATGATTGTAAATGTTCAAAAAAGTGCAAATAAATAAAAACAAAACAAAAAGAACTTCAATAAAAGTACAAATGTTTTCAAAGGAAACCAAAATCTAATTATTAAAATAATTAAACACTAAGAATCCACATTTAAAAAGTTCAGAAGTACAAATGTTTACCAAGTCAACTTAAAAAAATACATGTAATTAAATTTATTATAGAAAAAAAACTATAGAAATGTCTCTTCTAATCTGACTAGCCATGAGTATTGCTCCGGTCAGAGGACTACTTCCTGTTTCTATAGACTCCACTCACTTTGAGTGACCTCACCAGTGGGTGTGGTCTTTACTGTAGATACATAACTAAATGAAGCCACTTCAGAACGACCCAAATGACCTTTAACCTTTAGAGCACGTGATAAATCTTTAACTGTCCTCCCACCTGTGGCTCAGGGGCAGGAGACCGGGGTTCAATCCCCAACCCAGGACATGTGTCAAAGTGTTTCTGGGAAAGGTACTGAACCCCCAATTGCCCCCATCCAAAATGGCCGCCCACTGCTCCTCTAAATGGGGTTGGGTCAAATGCAGAGAAACAGTATCCCTAAGGGGAAACAATACAGGATAAATGATTGGGTTGTACTGTGAATTTAAGGAGGTTTTCTGAGGTCAGCATGACTGAACAGTAAAACATCAACAGGTCTTCCTCTGGTCAGGTGGAACTAGTCTGGTGTAGGATCCAGATTAGGGATCAGACACTGATCTGATGCATAACCACATGAATCACCTCGGCCTAACGCCACCGGCCTGTACTCACTCTGGTGGTGCTTCTTCATCCACATGAACCAGAACCTGGGATTTGAGCTGATCCTTTATTAGGGTCGAATGAAGAATGTGCTGTGCAGTGAGCGTCCTAATACTCTGAATAATATCCGGTCCAGTATCTGCTCTGCCTGCCCCAGGCTTCAGTCTGCTGGCTGGAGGTGCTGCCGAGTTCACGTCAGGTAACAGAAGGTCTGGATCTGGAAAAACAAATCATCTCGTTTCCACCTAGAACAAGGATCTGATTCAGCCTCTAAACCTGTGTATGCGGATTAAAACATCATGAGCACTTTATGGATCCATCAGCAGCTCAGGTCTTACCAGACCTCTGGACTCAACAGAGGCGTCCTGATCTGACCTCATTAGTTCCAGATGAATCCAAAGTCCCATGACTGTTTTATACCAAGAATGAAGTTTCTACGTTAAAGTGTGTCAAAGTGGCAGGCTCTCAAACCCGTAAGTTTTGGCAGAAATTAAGGGTCAAATCCTTTTTTATGCAATTTCTGCCGTAATCTTTTGCGAATAACTTTGTGATAATTAATTGAAACGCTATGGGAATTTCAACCAAACATCACATGAGCGAGCCGGTCGATTTGATTTATAATTTGTAGGTTCACCCTCTCTTTAGTGTCCGAAATGTTCAAAAACTCAATTCTATGCTAACGTGTTAGCATTAACATGCTATCATGCTAATGTTGGGATAGACCTGTTGCCATGTTCAAATCGTAAAAATTTTATTATTAGCATGCTAACACGCAAACATTAGTTTTACGCTAATGTTAGCATTAGCGAACAAACATGCTAACATGCAAAACTGTGGCAAACACGTTAGCACACTAATGCTACTTGACCTCAGTGAGCTATCAGCTCCGTTCTTTTTAATATAATTTTGAGTTTTGGATTGGGTCCTGTTTCATAATTTAGTACTGGTCCTGGTTCTGATTTGGTTCTGGTTCTTGTGTGGTTCTATTCCTGGTCCTGGTCCTGGTTCTTGTTCTGGTACCTGTTTCTGCCTCCAGCTCAAACACAAATATAGCCTGACACTCATCATACATTCACTGCACCAAATCCTAGCATTTCTACATCAAACATCTCTCGTAATTTAAGGAAAATGGTAAAAGCTATCAACACAATTCCAACATATGTTAGAGTCCAATGTCTTGTGACCTGTTTAAATTTTGAATGGGGTCTCTAGGTGATTGTGTGTCCGCACAGTAGGCTTGGGAACAGGAGTGGGTTTTGTGTTTTTTTCCAGATCTCAATGGGATTTTGAATGCTTTCTTTGGCAATGGTTTTTTGGCAAATTACGTCGCCATGGTAACTCAAAACGCTTATAAAAGTAATAGCGCACATCACGACTGAGCTGGTCGTTTTGATGTATGATGTGTCTGGCGTCAACCCTCTGTGCGGGCTGCATTAGAGTTGACGGAAGAATAAATCAAATCAATAAGTCAAATAAATCAGTGAGAATATAAAATGTAAATAATTTACCAACAAATGATGAACGAACTTAAAGTTCTGATCACTAAATGCATTAAGGCCTGGTTTTATCTCACTGAGCAGAAAGCTGTTTTATCAAATTACTTCAATTAACACAAAATAAACTTTAGTCAAGGTTGTTTTATCTCATCAAAAGGATTAAAGTAACCACAAAAGATTCAGCATCTATCAATGTGTTTTGATTTTAGCGATCTAAATGTGAAAAATATTTGGATAAACCTCACTAAACGGTGGTGAGGACGCTCACTTCCTGTGCAGCAGAGGAATCAATGTTTCACCTATAGGACGAAGAATCTCTCTCTAATCTCTGAGTTCTGCTGGTTGAGCGTGAAGCTCGTGGTTTTATCGAGCCGATCCGTGCAGACAGCGGCCTTCGGAGCTGTTTGGAGGAGATAAGTTGTCAAAGTCCGACGTGGTGGAGCTAAATGTCACGATGCATCCTGTGCGTTCTGTCAAACCCGGGAGCTCAACTTCAAAAACCACAAGACACAATGTACTAAACGGTCATATTTATTATAATTCTAAAATAAATACGTGAATGCAACAATTTCCATATAAAACAAGTTCATGCATAAAAAGCGGAGAACCTACGAAGTTTCACTCAGTGTAAAAACGTCTGCACGAACGGCGACTCGGACCAAAATGCTAAAATACACAAAAACATGTCGCCTGGAGACAGACGTGCAAAAGGACAGGGTGAAGAGCAGCTAGCGGCTGGAGGCCTCACGAGGGTCAGAGGTCGCTCAAACGCCACATCAGCCGTTTAAAGGTGCGCTTTGGGCACGAAAACGGTGGAAACGAGAAAACGTTGAAAGACAAAACGTCTTTCTGATGCTAGTGGACACCTCAGGGTGGACAGGGACCAGAAAAATATACATTCACTTAAATAAATACTGGTTAGTAGTTAATACGCTGACGTTTATTTTTGACCTTTAAAGAGAAATGTGTGTAGTTCTGAAGTAGCTTCTATCAGTCATTTATCTAGTGAGGACCACACCCACTGGTGATGTCACTCAAAGTGGGTGGGGTCTGTAGAAACAGGAAGCAGTCATCTGACTGGAGCAATGCAGATCAGGAGAGATGCTGCTGCAGATTGAGGATAAATTAGCTGCTGGTTTTCTGGGAATTCCGATCATCCTGATGCATTAAAACTCTTAATAAACAGTTCAGCATGAGACTGTTTGTGTAGCTTATAGTGTTCATGCAGCTGCAGCAGGGTGTACAGCAGCAGTAGTAGTAGTAGTAGTAGTAGTAGTAGTAGTAGTAGTAGTAGCTGCTGCATCAGGATGACTTTTTGGGAGTAAGACTTGTTTTAAATACCTTTACAATCATCTGATACTTCATCAACATGTCTCTCCCACGAGTATTGCTCTAGTCAAAGGACTTGCTCCCCGTTTCTAGAGACTCCACCCACTTTTAGTGATGTCACTAGTGGGTGTGGTCTTTACTGTAGATAAATAACTGACAGAACGACCCAAATGTCCTCTTAGGTGCATCAGTCTCTCAGCTTTTAAAGGTCCGGAGCAGAAACGTCAATCATTCGGTTTTCTTGTCCGGTTTTGGGGCTTCGGGGGGACTGACGGAGGCCGACGGCGCCCGGCTCGTTGTGTTCTGAGGGTTCATCTTTCTGCGTGATGATGAAACTTTGCTTTTCCGTGAAAACTGTGTTTTCCTTCTGTAGGCTTCTCTCTTTGGGCTGTCTGGAGCTCCCAGGTTTTCCAAAAGTTTTTTCTGAAAAACCTACAAGACAGAGGGGGGAAGGGGTTGATTTGAGGACCTAAAAACCCAATAAAACCAGACACCTGAAGGTGTGTTGGTCTCACCATGTCCAGCTTGGTGGTGGTGGTGGTGGTGGTGTGCCCAGTGGTGGTGGTGGTGGTGGTTGTTGTGATCTCCTTGCCTTTTGGTTTGGCGCAATACATCTCCAGATGGTGAAGCTCACAGCCGGATGACTTACAGCACTGGTCCACTATTCCCTTCCCTCTGGGCCGTGGGCCGTGACCAGACCAGGAACCTTTACCTGCCGACAAATATCAGTTTATAAACACCTGTAAACCATTAGTGAGCAGTAGTAATCCATCAGATCATTCACAGTTTATAATGATTCAGGTCAGGTCAGTAATTAGAAACAAATTATAATTACCTCAATCAATAAAAGTACAGACTATTAATGCTAAACCTGGTGTTCCTACGGGGTCTTAAAAAGTCTTAAAAGCATTGAATATGAATTTGGAAAAAATACCTTAAAAAGACTTGGAAAAAGTCTTGAATTTTGATATCTGGGTCTTAAAATGTGCCGTATGTAACTTCTCCATATCACATTTCACCTCAAAGACTTCATTTTTCAACCATGATGATTCTGATTAAATAACGTAGCTTAAACAAAGATGTTGGAACCAGCGGAGCTTTCCCCAGTCGCTAAAAATAGATATTTGACGCCACAGAGTGTAAACACAACACCGAGACAGACCACACGCCAAGGAGAAGCATGAAAAATCAAAGAAAATGTCAGCAGACCACAAGAAATGTTGACTGATGCCTGTTAGGTTTTTTTTGTTTTTTTTTTAGCATTTTATTTACGCTACCTAGCTACCAATTTCATGCTAGGGTTAGCCTACGGGGAAATGTAAATTTAACAAAGTGTGGCGGGATAAAAAGTCTTTTCGTCATTGGTTAAAACCAGTGGAGAACAATGTTTTTGAGGCTTTTTGCAAATAAATGAAACAAGCTGGGGAAAGCTCTATTGGTTCCACCATCTTTGTTTAAGCTACGTTATTTAATCAGAATCATCATGGTTGAAAAATGAAATCTTTGAGGTGAAATGTGATATGGAGAAGTTATATACAGCACATTTTAAGACCCAGATATCAAAATGCAAGACTTTTTTCCAAGTCTTTTTAAGGTATTTTTTTTCCAAATTCATAAATTTAAATGCTTTTAAGACTTTTTAAGACCCTGTAGGAACCCTGGGACTGTTGATTTACAGATACTATGACCAACTGGTTTTAAAGCAGCAGGTTTGAGCTCCTCCTCTGTACCTTTCCTTTGTTTTTAGGGAGAAAGCTGCAGCGCTCTCTGATAACGGGTGTTTAACAATAAGCCTATCGCACACTGAGGCACAGTGTTCTGCTGCCGTTCTGGTGGACTGTTACCGCTCTGATAGCAGATGTGGAGAGTGGCCTTGGTCAGAGCAGGGTGAAAGGTAATCAGGTGAAAGGGCTTCTGGGTAATGTGTGTGTGGATGTTGGTTCTCAGCACCTGATTTGGGTTTTTATTGAACCCTGGGAGTCAGTTTTCTCACGGATGCTGCAGATTTGTGTTGTTTCGTTGTGTTAATAAAACAAACCGGTTGTGTTGTTGTGCAGCCGATAACTCGCTCTGAGTTCCATCAGTGTTTTTATTTGGACCAGATGACCGTGATTAGTCTGAGTTTACTTTAACCTTCACTACATTTGCTTCTATCAGCATTTGAGAAGTTATTTAATCAAACTAAAACAAACCTCCTGAGACGCTGCAGCCTGGACCTCAGATACCTAACACTTTCTTCTCCGTATGGACACACCTGACTGTTCATTACAACTCTTTAATATATTAATGAATTGAGGGCATGTTGCTTTTTGAGATCTTTTAGCCTACTTTGGGGGTCTGTGTGGAGCTGAACTCAGCTTTAATCATAATTAATTCACGATTTAACATTTTCTCTGATCGTTTTCATCCCAGAATATTTTAGTTGTACTCCAAACAGAAACAGGTGGAACACGAGCAGGAAGAACCCACCGAAGTAGATCCCTCGGTCCCCGCAGACGAAGATGAGGTCACTGAGGAGTTCAGACCCACAACGAAGTCTGGCGGCGTCCGTTGAGAGCGGCCAACCCGTCAGACACATGCTGGAGTAGAACACACAGATCCGAACGCACAACACCTGGAACACAGAACCACACCTGTCAGGAGGAGAACCGAAGCACGAGGAGCAGCGACAGTCGAGTGGATCCATCAGCTCAGCTCAGACATGAAGATAAAGCTTCATCATTGAACACACTTAAACAGTTTCATCTACACTTTAGGAAAAATGGAAGAAAAAAAAACCCAGGGTTTCTGCAGGTTCAAGGAAGCCAAATTTAAGACTTTTAAAGACTGTTTTAAGGCCGCTTTGATCAAATTTAAGACCTTACATTCACGAAATGGGAAAGGGGATGTGACCACCTTACAAATAAACCTTTACTGGAAGTGAAAGTGCATAAAAAACAACAACATCAAGATAATTGATCTGCATTACACCTTACAGAAGTGTATTACATTCACCTGAAAATAATTTTTAAAAGCTCCTTTTTACTGAATTACCGAGATAATAATAGCCTTAAGTGACCTAGACCTTCTAGACCCCAGAGGTCTGGTGTACTGCTGAGTTTCAGATCTTCATAACCCAGATATCATAGGGGCCCTAGAAATTTAAGACCTTTGGACACTGAATTTAAGGATTGTTTATCATTTTTAATGATATTTAAGGCTTTAATTTTGGAAATGCAAATGTACAACCTTTTAAGGCTTTTTAAGGACCCGCGGATACCCTGAAAACATAAAAAGCGTTATGTTAGATCACATTAATAACAATAACAGGGTTCCTACAGGTTTCTTCTAGTCAAATCCAAGTTTTTTTAAAGACATTTTTAAGACCATTTATATACAAATGTAATACCCATTTCACAGAGCTACCGACAAGGAAAAACAAATACTCTTGAACACATGTTCATTTATTTTTAAAAGAAATGTGGAACGTGCAAAGTATGGCAAATTATTTAATCAGAATAATTGTGGTTGACAAATGCGGGGTATTCGCGGAGTCTTGAAAAGTATTAAAAGGTGATAAATCAATTTTGGGAAATTCAAGACCCTTATAAAGTATTAAAAAGTCTTATCTCGGCTTCATAAAGTCTTAAATTTTGGAACGAAAAAATTTGAATTTAAAGTCCAACAGTTTGAGTCCCAAAAACATCGTAAACGTGTGAATTTAGTCATTTTTATTTTAAAAAAGAACTGGAAGCAAAAGGTGCGTTAGTAATCGTTCTCTCAGAGCACCAGGGCGGGCGGTGCAGAAGTTCAAAAGCACAATGTACGCTCTGGTGTTCCCGGTGAGTATTACGAACGCACCGAAATGTTAAGATGGAAGAGAATCTCGGTGAACGCTGCCGCATAACCAGAATGGTGGTGAGGTATTAAAAAATATTGAAAAGGTATTAAATTTAACTTCAAGATTCCTGCATATACCCTGAAATGAAACCTTTGAGGTGAAATGCGATACGGAGAAGTGACATACAGCCAGGGCTGGGTACCGTTAAATATTTTTCGATACACTACTTTAACGATACCTGGTTTTCGATACCTATAATTCTTAGAGAAAATAACAAAGTAGCCTACTTAAAGTTTTTTTAATTAAACACACACACAAAAAAAAACATTTTATGGCATATTTATGCATTTAATATTATTATTATTTATTTATCTCTTACCTCGGGAACTTTTTGTTAACTGACGCTGTCTTACTATCTTTCGTTTTTGAAACGGAAACTGAATAACCGGATTTAACCATTATTTGGTTTTTGTTATGGCTAAACAAAATCGGAAATAAAACGGATCCGTTTTCGTTATTCCCTATTTGCTAATAAAGAGTACAGGGATTCAGGTCAACCAGACACTAGTGTTACTCTGGAGGTGCCAGGATGGGGGGGGGGCACAGGAAGAACTGAATGATCCTTGCTGACAAAAAAGTAAATGCTAAATCTAAATCCTAAATAAAACGTCTCGTGGCCTCGCAGATTTTTTTAAAGCAATTTCACATGCTAAAAAAAACACAGCGCATTATGTTCAGCGTGCTGACTGAGGAGGTCGGTTGCAGCGGCGACGCTGCTGACTCAGCAGGTGAGAACGGTGCTGCGGGCGTACGGTGACCAAACACGGTCTTCAGGTCTGATCTTTTATTCTGCCGTTCCAGCCGGTAACAACGAGAGTGTTTAAACAAGAGAGGAAAGTCTCGCCTCGCCTCCCTCCGTTTATCCGGACCCGGGTCGCGACTCGCGGAGGCAGGATCCAAACTGGAGCATCCCGATTCCGACCCACGCCGTCCTCTCCCTCACACACCTCCTGTGTTTTGTTGAAGCACCAGAGAACTCGGGTCTGCCATTTTTATTTTTAGCCAGAGAGGAGAGGGGAGCGGCGCATTTATAGGGGCATTTTATTGTAAAAGTACCGAAACTTAGTACCGAAAATTTATATTTTTTGGTACTAAGTTTCAGTACCCAGCCCTACATACAGCACACATTTTAAGACCCAGATATCAAAATTCAAGACTTTTTCCAAGTCTTCTTAAGGTATTATTTCCAAATTCATAAATTCAATGCTTTTAAGACTTTTTAAGGACCCGCGTAATAAAGTGTAAGCTTATAAGGTTCAACTTTTTAACCAAACACCCTCTTTTTTATTATTATTATTATTATTAATTTTTGTAGTTTAGTAAAGTTTTTTTTTATATATATAAATTTATTTTGAACATGCAGCACCATACAGAACTGACAACACAGAAAATACAATAATAAAACAAAAACAGAACAATAATGAAATACAGGATATCCTTTCTGCCTTCTACTTTCAATCACGTGTTCAAAAGGGAGTGGGAAGAAGTTCATACTTATAAACTCCCACCCCTTTTCCACAGATCAGAACTTTTCCAACTTAATGTTACAACATACACTGTAAAAAAAAGTAATTTTTACAGTAAAAAACTGGCAGCTGTGGTTGCCAGAATAATTCCGTAAAAAATACTGTGCACATGTAAAAAATTTAACTGAACAAATCATAATTAGATTAAATAATTCAGATGAAAAGCCAAAGGAGACAGAGCCTTTTCATCTGTAGCTTCAAGGCGTCTGTATTACTGTGGTAAACATGGTTTGTTCAGTAAAAATGTTTACGGTTCACAGGATTTTTTACTGAATTTTTCTGGCAACCACAGCTGCCAGTTTTTTACTGTAGAAATTACTTCTTTTTTTTTACAGTGATATTTATAAAACTCAAATGCAATTTTTCCAGGTCAAGTTTCAGCCAGAGGACGGGACTAACATATGCATAACATAAACTTTGTTACAAATGAATCACTTTATTTCCAATACAATCACACTGCACTGTCAGAAATAAAGGACAAGAATTGTACCTTTTTTGTCACTGGGGTGGTACCCTCAAAAGTACAGTTTTGTACCTTTAACTGGGGGTTACATCCTAAGGGGAACAAATATGTACATTTTAGGGTACATATTTGTACTCCTTAGGGTACATATGTGTCCCCTAAGGGGTACAAATATGTACCCTAAGGTACAGGTTTGACTAGTAAAAGGTACAAACTACAAGGTCAACTTTATTTATATAGCACATTTAAATCAAATGACATCAATTAAAAATAATAATAATAAATAAATAAAGGGTAAACATGTGTACCCCTAAGGTTCAAAATGGTACCTTTTGAGGGTACTATTTTGAACCTTAACTGGGGGTACAAATTTGTTCCCTTAAAGGGTACAAATATGTATCCTAAGGGGTACATATTTGTACCCCTTAGGATACAACCCTGCAGTTAAAGGTACAAAACTGTACTTTTGAGGGTACCACCCCAGTGACAAAAAAGGTACAATTCTTGTCCTTTATTTCTGACAGTGTGTCATTTATTTAATTATAGAAGCTTTTCAAAATAAAATACCTGCAGACTAATGTAGCTAGCTATATATGATTTTAAAGAGCTTTATTTTATTTCTGTGCCCCTGGTATCAAATGATCCACAGACAATTTAACCTAATTATTCTGCAGGTTCTGATTTAAATGGTTCAAAATGCTGGCGCGTGTGATTTATATTAAGGAATAAACACGTGCAGAAAACAGCCCCTGGACTGTAAATCCTAAAGTTTTGTTTTTCTGTTCTTCTCTTCCTGTCATCTCTCATATGTTTTGTTTAAGAGAAACTGGAAAATTAAAGGATTTTCCTCCTTTCTGTCACCTGTAAGGTGGAGCTGATGCACAGAAACCTATGAACTACAGATGTCAGGTTTTTATAATAAGGGTCAGCCATCTGGGACCTCTGAGGTCTTAGTTAGTTTTATTTTGAGCTTTTAACAGTTTAAATGCATCAACAAATTAATGTTTACTCTGTGATTATTCAGGTAAATCTGAGGGAAAAACCATGTTCATTAATTAGATCTGTATTCAGGTTTGCAGGGACTCCTTGTTCTCTTCTAAGTTCCATTTGTGACCTTTTTTTCCACCCAAATGAGACAGAATTCAGCAGATCATCATTTCCCAGAATGCAGCGCGCACTCACTCAACACCTTTTTGTTTTGCACGTCGCAAAGCTGTAGACAAATACCTTCATGGATGTTTAAATTGTGTTAATGAAGCGAAACCAGGTTTTATCTAAAGACAAGTTGATCTGGAAACCACATGGTTACCAGTTCCTGCAGAGAAAAAAAAACAGATGGGTTCCTAAATGAGTTCAGTGGTTTCTGTGCTCATTACTGCAGGTTTTGACTGTGTGAAATTAAAAGATTATTTTGTTTTTATTTCATTCTGGAGCCATAAACGCCAGACAGAATAAACTCTGGAGTTTAGGTTCTGGAAATCGATCACCAGAAATGTTGTTTTGTGATTTTTTTTTTTTTTTTTTGGGGCTGAAAAGATTCAAATCATAACATTTTTATGTCCATAAAACTAAAACCTAAACACCAAAGTGATTTCAGCAGAAGATGAATGTAGGAACTTCACTGAAGGTTTTCAGTCACAGGATCAGCAGAGTTTAAATGGTTTTCCATTCAGTGGACCAAACAACTTTTTCACTTTCAAAGTTTGATCATAAGAAATGTCGAACCAGCAATTAGACAGCACCCATGGTCCAAAGCAGAAGAAACCTACTTTTCAAAGCTTGAATTTAGAAAAAAGTAGCAATAAATGTTTGATTTTACCAACATGGACATGATCTGATGTAACTGATGGATTATTAATCATTAAGTTTACATTTGATTGAACTTTTCAACCAAGTTTTCCTAAAACTGAACTCTTATTTTGAGCTTTTTATGAACAACATTCTGAAACCAGGTGAATATTTCATCCAATATCAACTTTTTTCTGGTGTAAAATATATTAATTATATCAATAAATACCCAGGAAACACTGACGTGATTAAATCTAACTGGTGAAAAGTTGATGATCTGTTACTGGATCATACTGAACATAGAAAAACACCTCCTTTCCCTCTGTGTGGCTTTTGGACCGAGTCTGAATTTGTTCTAGTCACAAACGGCTCGTTTTAAGAGTGTTCTAAAATAAACAGTCTTTTTCATTTTAAGTTTGCAAAAGAGAATGCATTTTTATTTAATGTGAAGTTTTCTGGTTTAAAATTAAATCTGAGGCACAACGACCTTCAGCTTAATGAGCGGCTGTGATTTCATGAGTTTATTTTAAACGAATGGCTTCATACAATGTAAAAATGTCACGGCTGACCTCCGCAGGTCCAGGATGACGCTGCAGCTCAGAGTAAACAACTCCAGAAAACTGATTTATAATGCACTCCGTTTTCTTAGTCCTGATTTGCTGTTTTGTTTCCTCTGAAAACTTTATAAAATGTTGTCTTTTAGCAGAGAATCATTGATGCCTGCGTGGTCTCGAGGTGGAGGTCTTACCTTGAGTGTGAGCAGTGTGGCAGGGCGGGAGGAGGAAGAGTGCATCCTGTCTGAGTGGACGAGCTTCAGGAGACCTTCAGACTTATATAAAGGCAGCTGGATGGGGGGGTGAAGGCCTGCAGCAGCGAGGCACACCCCCACGCCTCCCTCTCGTCCAGATATCAGATTATTTCCTGTCCTGTATCTCTGTTATGTCACAAACATACTCCAGTCTGAGCTGAAACAAACGTCAAACTAGATGTTGAGCTCAGGCTGCAGGTTAAAGCTTCTCTTCTCTCCGCAAACAATCAAAAACAAGTTCAACTTCCAGTCCAGCTCAACCACGGGTTTCTGCTGCTTTTAGAAAAGTTTATCTCAAAAACGGAGCTTCACATGGAAAAACAACAAGTTTTGTTTCTACTGAGCAGCAGGTGGAGAATCTGGGCAGCTAAACGAAATCAGAGTCACTTAGTAAAGAACAAGCTTTAAATCAGAGCTTCAGGCTCTCTTACCAAGACACTATTGTTTCAATTACACTCTAAAAAGAATATTTGAGCTGTAGTTGATGTGTTTACCTAAATCTGACCTATTATTCTGGTTTAGTCAGGACAACTTGAATTTTTGGGTTCAATCAACATAAAACCAGTGATGTTCACTAAAAGAAAAGATAAGTTGAACCAACTTAACTGAATTGCTTCAGTTGGTAACAAGTAATTCAATTAGGTTTATCCAACTTAGATTATTAAGTTGGTTCAACCTGACACATTTAAGTCAAACTTACTCAAATCATTTAGTTCCTTACTAATCAAAAATTCAAATCCTTCTGACTGAAATTGATGTAAATTCAACTCAAGTTTTTAAGTTTTTCCAAATGAAAAAACTGAATGATTAAAAAGCACATTATCAATGACTTTGAACTTAAAAACTATTTAAATGTAAATCATCTTAAATGTGTGTTTTAGCGTGTTATTTTAGTTTTTACTTTCATTGTAATCAGAATTTCAAGTTGGCTAAAAAGAAAAAAAAATCCATTGCAGAGATGGAACATTTTAACATTTATTGTGAGAACATCACACATTTAACTATTTTGCACAGATGGAAGTAATAATGCACTAAATACTTTTTTACACTTTAAAACATTTTCCTCCTCTCTGAATGGAGTTGAATATTTATGAGTAGCTAAGCCCTGCTAGCAGGTTAGCGACAAAAACTAAGTATTCATAAATACTCAACTCCATTCAAGGAGGAGGAAAACATTTTGAAGTATAAAAAGTGTTCATTGCATAATTATTTTAAATGTGAAACAGTGAGCTGCTTGGTGGTGCATGTTGTTAGCACTGTTACAGTCAGGAGGTTGTGGGTTCACTTCCCAGCTCTGTGGCCAGCTTGCATGTTCTTCATGCTGTGTGAGTTTTCTCTGGCGCCCCAGTCTCTTTAAGTTCAAAGTCATTGATAATGTGCTTTTTGATCATTCAGTTTTTCATTTGGAAAAACCGAAAGATTTGAGTTGAATTTACATCAATTTAGGTCAGAAGGATTTGAATTTGTAAGAAACTAAATGATTTGAATGAGTTCGACTTAAATTCGTAATAATTTAAGTTGGATAAACTTAATTGAATTACTTGTTACCAATTGAAGCTATTCAATTAAGTTGGTTCAACTATTCTCTTTTTTCAGTGTACTTTAGTTGAATCCATGAAAAATACCAATATTAAAGTGATGAAGGTGATTCTTTAATAAAGAGCTGTTAAAGCTCAGCTGAAGGACGAGGTCTCTCAGGTCCTGGTTCAGGTCTTTAATGCAAAAACTGTTTTGCCATTTTATTTTAACCTGTTTAACAATGCATTAAATACACAGCATTTTAATGAAATAAACAATATTTGTTTTGTATAAAAAGGAACCTGTAAATCTTTGTAGAAACGAGCCATTAAAAGAGTCTGGTGCATTTCCCTTAATTTTAAAATTCCTCTCAGATTCCCTGGATCTGATTCTTTTCTAGTTTCTTGAAAATATATTTTCTTCCATCATCGGCAACAAGATCAGGATCTGGGTGTCTTGTTTATTCAGCAACGCTGCAGAATTCAGTCACGTTTTAGGAATAAAGCTCACGAGTCTGCTTTTTATCAGTGAAGGTTTGTGGTTTTATTTACCATGAAATTTAAATACGTCAGTTAGAATCTGAAAACAAAAACGTGTATCTGCATCAACGGCAGGTTGAAGTTAAACTTCAGTTGAATCTTTGACCAAAATAACTTTAAGAGACACTATAAAGAACACCTAAAGAAAGAAGAATCAGAGGAAAAGTCGCTGTAACTTCCACTAAATCCTCTCCCAGTGAAAACCTCTTGATCTCAGGAGAATAAATGGTTAAACTGGTTGTTCTAAACTAACTGGACCCACATGGTCTGGTTTCAGGTTTGTGACAGTCCTTCTTTAATGTTTTATATCCTCTGAAATGTTTTATTATTGTCTTGTAGTTGCTTTTAGGATGCAGGACAGACACACCTCTGCTGCCCCCTGGAGGTGGAAACGCCAAACAGCAGCAGCTCTGAACACTGGGCTTTGCGGCATCCTAAAACCTTCTTAAAAAGTACCGTAGGGAGTTAATGTAGCTTAAAACGTTTTTCATGCCTCTTAACAACGTTCTAACATAATATAGCTATAAATATTTTGTGGCGATTGAAAAAACCTCAAAAGAATTTATTAAGGTGGTTCCCTCGCAGTTCTCTAAAAACCTCAGCGTTTCGGACTGAAAGCAACTATTGGACAATCCGGCTGTCTGTCTCGATGAAGCGCCTCACTTCCTCACTGCTTGGATCCTCCATTAATGCTGCTGGAGCATTTTAAAGCAGAACATCCCGGAAGTGAGAGGAGGACAGAAACAGCGCTTCAATTTTATGAAAAAATACCAGAGTCCCAAAAAGAAAAACATCTTTTCAGCAAGCAGAAAATTAAAAACGTTTGGACGTAGAAAGAGGAAAAACCTGGGGGAACGTTTCAACAGAGCTGGTGTTTTGCTCTCTATTGTTTCTGTGGCAATGTGCGGTCTCATGTCCAGAGGGGGCGCGGCCTAACGGGAGGGGTGAGAGCTCTGAGACGTGTTTGTGTAAAATAGCTAGCTAGCTTGTTTGAAGACTCCTCAGTGAACCTTTAAACTCACACCCTGTAAAAAACAGCTGAGAGTCCAGGTGTGACACAGCGCCCTCTAGTGTTCGTACACAAAACTCAGAGGTCTGACTGATTTAAAATAAATATGTTTATTCTGAACTGTTTACATAAAGGTCCAACGGAGGCTCAATCATTCAAAGAAGTTTTAAATTGAAACCTAGTAACTTGCTTTGATATCTGAAACAAACTAAGACTTTCTGATGACATGAGAGGAGTTCTTTTAGGGGAACTAAAACGGCAGGTCGTTCAGAGCTGCATCATCCTGCATGAACTTGGCTTTCAGCTGAGCGATCTTCTCCTCGTTTTCCAGCTCTGTGAAGTCAAACTTGTGCAGTGATGAAGAGGCAGCTGCTGAACCCACAGATCCCCCGATGATCCATGTGCGGTCCATGATCGAATCCTGACTGTCCATCTGTACGTCCAGGTCGTTGTTCCAGACGGCGCTGGTGGCGTTTTCATCCCCGACGTCATGCATGTCGTAATCGGTGGTGCTGCTCGTGTTTATCTGCTCCTCCTGAAGCTGAACATAAGGCGGCGTTGGAGCTGCATCCTCTGGTTCTGCTCTCAGAACTTTACCAAACGGAGCGTTCTCTTTGTGCTCGCTGTCGGGGGGCTGAGCAGCATCACGTTCTGACCCCACCATGAGTTCAGCTTTCCCTTTTACTACGACATCCTTCTTCACTAGGTGCTCTACGTTACCTGCTGTGCGTTTCACCTTCTGGCTGCTGTCACTCACCAGCTCCTGAAAGAAACCAGCGTCACATGAACATCAGTCTGAATCAGAGAACAAACTGTCGTTTAGGTTCAAGTTCCCTCGTCTTTGTGAAGAATGGAGGTCAAGTGTTGCAACATAAACCGTTTATCTTGAACTTGTCGACTATAAAAACTTCAGACACTGATGCTGATTGAATCCACCGTTTATGAACGTTAAATTAACTTTCACAGGAGATATAAGGGAACGATCACATTGTTGGAACTTGAGAAAATATTTGAGTGTCTGAAGTCATGTTCATCTTAAACACTGATAAAATGTCAAGATGATGTTTGGAGCCTCCTGAGAGCGAAAACATCTCATTCATCTAGTTCATCCTAAACAGGTCTCACAAAAGATCAAAGACAAAGGTCTCCCTTCAGAGAGAAAGATTATTCTCCACACTTTGGAACCGATACAGGTCCCTGGATCAGAACTGAAACAGCTTGAAGGAAATAAAGAAGCCCAGCTACTTTTGAACTGAAGACAAAGCCGTGGATGACTCAGAACACTCACTAGCAAACCTTTAACTTCTGTTACTTCTTTGTGGGGAATAACTGAACGAAACATTCAAAATCTGCTTTGTATGGCCACAACAGCACTGACATATTCCAGCTCAACGGGAAAGTGCTTCTGTACCAAAGCTAGGGCTGGGCACCGAAACACGGTACTAGACCGAAAATACGTGGTACAGACTTCGGTACTTTTTACAATAAAATGTCCATGTAAATGAGATGCTTCATTTCTCCACTGCTGCTCTGCTCAGCCCCTCCCCTCCTTTTCAAAACAGTTAGCGTAGCGATTTTCAAGTTAAAAATTCCGAAAAACTCTAAAGTTTGGCCGCATTTTAGAAAGGTAAACGGGAACAGGGCAAAATGCAACATATGCTATGAGATTTGTGCCGCCAAAAACAGGAATTCCAGCAATTAGTCGAAGCCACGCATCGCATGGAATTAAGTTGCTGCTGCAGCGCCGTGTTCAGTCTGACTCAGAGCTTCCAGACTCTGCTGTATCAGGAGGTGAGCGAGGGGAGAGACAGGGACATAACAGAAAGTTCCCGAGGTGAGCAATAAATACCAGTAATAATAGTAAATGCATATATATATGCCAAAAAACAATGGTTTTTTTTTTTTTGTTTGTTTAATTTTTAAAAAACGTGTAATACTTTGTTATTTTCTCTCAGAATTATACATATAGGTACAGAAAAAAGTACCGGCATTGAAAACCAGTTAAAGTAGTAATATCAAAAAATACTTAACGGTACCCAGCCCTGATCAAAGCCTGGCCTTTTCAGAACTTCCTTCACAGCTCTGGATTGGTTTAGGTTTCTAAACATAAAACTAATAAAACATCACGACATCCTAATTTTTCTCTTCCTTGTCTTTGCTGTAATTAAAACACGAACCACAACATCGGGTTACCTTCTTTGCTAGCAGCTCAGAAGTTGAAGGAACAGCGTGTTGGGATGACTTCTGCAGCTCATGAGCCTTTGGCTGACTCTGGCTCTTCTTGGACTTGACGCACAGGTAAACCTGACTGCGATAGATGATGACAGCGTTCTGGATGACTGGCGGTGCCGAGTCCTGTACGGCTCGGGTTTTGGAAACGTGTACTCCAGAGGAGATGTTCTTCAGAGCCACCCAGGCTGCTCGATTGGAACAGACAAAAGACATCTGCAGAGGATCCAATCCAGCTTGAGACTTTGCGGCCAGTAAAGCGCGCGTGTTTTCTGATGAGCCCGTTCCCTGACGTGAAACTGGTCTCTGGTCTTTCCTCCTGAGGACTGCAGGACAAATCCATATGACGTCTGGAGTGTCTGCCGACTTCCTGGAGGCATCCCGGTCAGAGAAGAGGCCCATCCTCTTGAGCACAGAGTTTGGTAAACTCTTCAGCGGGAGGCTTTTTACTTCAGCACGCTTTGGGATGTAGACATCTAATTGATTATGGGCATCCATCTTGTTTGATTTTACCTGCGTGAACAAAGATTATTAGATTTATTCTGCTGGTACAGGTAGTTTATAGTCAGCTGATGAGATTACAGCCTGATAATGACCACAACTAACTAAGTGAAGTTATTTCTGGTGGAAAATGTATCCAAACACACAGCAGCTGCTAGAAGCTTTCTCCTGAGTGGTATAGGGATGTTTGAGTCATTATCAGGCTGTAATCTCATCCTGTAATAAAGCATCTGCATGTTATTTTAAATCCCCAAAGATTAGCTACTAATTTGTCAGCATCTCTCCTGATCTGACTAACCGTGAGTCCAGTCAGATGATAGCAGCCTGTTTCTAGAGACGTCACCCTCTTTGAGTGATGTCACCAGTGTGCATGGTCCTTACTGTAGATAAATGACCCAAATATCTCTTTAGGAATATTGTGAGTCTTCCAGAATAATATGGATGAAGATAAATTTATAAAAAGGTTAAAAAAACATTTAGAAATGTATGGACAGAACCTTAAACCAAGCATGATCAGTGGATGTCCTTACCTGCTGAGCCACAGCTGCCCCAAGATTAGTTTATTAGACTAGATTAGATTAAATTAGACTGGATCTGGAGGTAATAAACGGGCAGACGTTTTTGAACCATCTAGTGTTAAATGTAACCCTGCTTTAACACCAAACTCTCCTCCTACGTGTCCCATCCCATCTCTGCCTGTGCTACCCTGCTTTTCCAGTGCATTTCACACAGACTCTGCAGCTGCTGCTTCTCAAATCCAGTCTCTCCTTCATTATAAATTGTGAAAAACATGCTCAAAAACACCATGATTCTGTGCAGGTGAGTAGAAGGGACTTTAAATGACACGTCTCCAGTGCACAGACAACTTGGCAGAATAATGAAAGGAGGCACAGATGCCTGGTCTAGTATTTATATGCTGATGGCCCCACCCCCTCCAACGTGGTTTCATCACACACACACACACACACACACAGTTCAATTGTTGAATCTGCATATCAAGCTTTGCAGAAGCCCTTTGATAACCTACTAACTAGAATCAGGTGTGTTGAAGCTGAAAAACCTCTAAAACATACAGGATGGTGGCCCTGGAGGCTAATACGACTGCTAACGTCCTGCATGGTAATATAAAATATTAGCTAATTTAATTATTTCTAGTGTGGTTTTGTCTCAAAATACAATTATGGCTGATTTAAATGTCTGCTCTGGGACATTTATTAGTTTTTCTTTGCGAAATTGGATCTCGGGCTGCATGGTGGCGCAGCTGGTTAGCACTGTTGCCTCGCAGCAAGGAGGTCGTGGGTTCGCGTCCCGGCTCTGCGGCCTCTCTGCGTGGAGTTTGCATGTTCTCCCCGTGCATGCGTGGGTTTCCTCCGGGTACTCCGGTTTCCTCCCACAGTCCAGAGACATGACTGTCAGGCTGATTGGGCTGGTAAATTGTCCTTAGGTGTGAGTGGGTGTGTGGTTGTTTGTCTCGTTCGTCTCTGTGTGGCCCTGCGATGGACTGGCGACCTGTCCAGGGTGTCCCCCGCCTCTCGCCCCTTGACCGCTGGAGATAGGCACCAGCTGCCCCGCGACCCTCCGTGGAGGAATAAGCGGCTACAGAAAATGGATGGATGGATGGAAATTGGATCTCGTTTATTGCGGAAGAATACATTTACTTGAGCTGTTGTCAACGCCCTGCTGCCTTTAAAAAAAAAAAAAAAAAACATGTTTAAGATCGATTTAAAAAAAAAAAGGCGACATAGTTAGCCGATTCCGCTGATAATATTTTTAAAACAACGTTTTGGGTTGTTCTTTTCAAACATTTTGGTTTTGTTTCTCTTTATGAGGTCGATTTAAAGCGCAACGGAAACTCGCTGGAGAGAAAAATGGGGTAAAAACCTGTTACCGAACACAAGTAGCATCAAGTTAGCTACTGAACAACTCCCTGAGGTATAAAAACTAAACAATAATACATATTTAATCCATACTTGTGAGCTGCTCTCATCACATAGCTTACCAATGCTTACGGCGGCGCAAATTCGTTTTCCAATCCCAGCAATACCTAATTTCCGGTGTAGCATCCGGGTTTTTTACTTTTCAAAACAAAAGCATATTTTAATGTACATCAAAATAAAAGTCAGCACGGACCGAAAAACTCCCTGTACATTTTCTTATTACAACTTTAATGTGGTTCGAATCAAATGTGTTCATTTCTTTACGAATTATTTGCTTCATTTTTCGGCTAAAGTTACTCGCTAGCAAACAAAAACTGGTCTGTTACATTGGTAACCATCTTGACTTCAGCTGGTAACAGCGCCCCACAGTGGCCGCATACAGCTAGTGCAAGCAAACTTTGTTTACCAGACAAACATGAATCTGGGAATTAATTAACCTCAATAAAATAATAATTTAACAATAGGAGAGACGTTATTGTCACTTTTTTAAATTGTATTTTGTTTAATTGTTGCTGTAACATATTAATATTAAACTTCCAAGGGGACTACACATTTTTAAATTAAATAAAATCCACATCTTCAAGGGAAAAGGGGGACACAAAGTGTTGATTCTGAACCTGGTGACCATCAGTCTGTGGACCCAGACCACCAGGATGCTGATTTATCACACGATTTATCACAGTACGTTCACCTCCCAGTCCACCCCTCCCAAAACATTTAATTTTTTCTGCACCTTAAAAAAATAAACTATCTTAGAAACAACTAGTGGGGTCAAAGAGCTTTGACCATTTCAGAATTGACAGAGCTCCTCATCTGAGGACGAGAAGCGATACATAGAAGTCCAGTTGCCCTTATTTGAACCTACCATGACCTGGATGACTGAGAACCAGCATATTTTAGAAAGAAAAACTGTGAAAATGAACCATAATCATTGTTTAATGTGCACAATGCACAGAGCTGCAAAACAGTCAAATTCATTTTGTTCACTGATGTGTTGTAAAGCGCTTTATAAATACAGGACATTGAACACAAACACTTTTTAAATTCAAGTTGGTGTGTTTGTAGTTTTATTTTTTTTAAAAACCCTCTTTAGGAAAAAGGTGTGGACCCAGATTCCACTCTGTTGGTCCACTCACTTTACTGCTCTTTATGATACAAAACACTTCAGTTAGCAAAGTTGAGTTCGTTATTGCTCATTTCAACAAAATCAATTAGAACAATCAAAACTATATTAGTAACTCTATCATCTTCAAAACTAAACTTAAATGTGTTTATTTGTTCTTTAGTCAAACTGGTCTGACTTATAATATCAAACTGTTCATAGAGTCTGAATTCCAAACCAAGCAGCACATCTCAGAGTCAGAGAATGTTCTGATGAAGGCACACGATCATGCTTTAATCAAATTAATCTAGAACAGGTGTGCAGGGTGCTCATTGAGAAAACTTTGCGTAGAATCCTTACAAAAAACGTGCAAAAAATTTTCACTTTAGCTTTAGGTTTTACTGGTTCTGTTGATCCAACACTGAACCCAGTTCAGCACATAGATCCATAGGAAGATCTACAGAATCCAGGATGGGGGTGACTGTTGGTTCTGTGTGTGTGAGGGTCTACAAGTCTGAAATTGTGTCATAAATTCATCACTTTTCATCTCACCAGCTGATCTGACAGGTTTCACGTCTCCAAAATGTGCTTACGCAAGGTCCAGAGTTTGCTTAAAGTTACGTTTTCTTTTATAAATCCCAAAGTTTGCGTAAAAAGTGACTTACGCAATTTTCAGGCTCGTTTTTTGCATGAGAAAGTTTTATAAATGAGCACCCTGATCTTTATTCTCAACCATTTTAAATCTTATAGAGTAAGATTTATGTCTCCTTTTCGTCCTGAAGTCCTTTGAGCTTCCCGATCGGTTTGTGTCTCTTAAACTTATCCGTGGACGCCGAGGACAAACCTGGAGCTTTGTGGATTTGACAGTTTTGGTAGCTGATCTTTACAGACGTCCGTCCGTCCTTTCTGGAAGCTTTAGTTCGTCCTGCTCTTTTCCTCGTCTGCTCTGTGATTAACATCCACGCCTCCAGCTCCTCTAAGCTCACTCCGGATTTCACAGCGGGATGCAGAGCGGCCGGGACGCAACACGGACACATGGTGCGCTTCCTCGTCCGCCCCACCCTCCTCCCGTTTGTGTTGACGTCCACACACGTCTGCAGATGGGGAGCCGTTTTCTCCGATTCGTCACCTTCATCGGGGAAGTCTTCATCTATTGGTTCTACGTAACCAATCACAGGCTTGGCTTTGGAGCGATGAGATAACCTCTGACCTGAACAGCAGCTCTCCTGAAGCACAAATGGAGGTTGTGAGTTGAAATCGGAATTGTTCAGAGCTTCAGTTCTCATGTGAAGAGATGCTGACGGCTCATATTCAGTCAGTACGTTGTCATTCAGCTTATTTGGACAGTAAAAGTTCTTTTCTCTTTCTCTAGAACCAGTCGTTGGTTTCTCATCATCTCTTCTGGACTGTAGTAAAGCTGCAGAAACAAATCCAGCTGCTGCTTCGTCTATCTTCTGTAGGCAAATTTTTACATCGAATGTAATCCCAAAGATCTGCCTGAGCTGACTGTCGGATATTTGGCAGGGCTCTGGAGCTGGGTGGGAGGTCCAAGGGAGTTTGGAGCACTGCAAGTTAAAAAAAAAAACCCATTAAAACAGAAAACACTGGCTTAAGCTTCAGATACAATCTAAACACACGTATAAAAATCTCATTTTTAGCTTTCGTTCTTTGTTCAAGTGGACACAGATTGGTTTGGAGCGTCGATTATTCAATCGATCAAACTAATAAACTTTAATTTAGGAGTGAATATTAACAGGAGTAAAACAGACAAAAGAAAAGCAGATGTTCTCATCAGCATTTGGACATGTCAGAATCAGAACGATACACACACCAAGCAGCCATTATGACCAATTCTAACCACACGGCCATCCTGAGTAGTCCCAGTTTAACCGTCGGTCAGAGCAGCTTAAACCAGTCAGGACCTGGATCGTTCCTGAGATTAGAACACATCTTTAGGTCCAGCAGATTGAAGGAATGGTTCTCATCGGATCAGGACACAGGGGTTTGTGAAATCCATTTAAATATTATTGTTTCCCTCAAAAAAATTCCCTTTTATTGCTTTTCCTTTTTCAAATTTCTATACTTTGCCATCTACAATTTTTTTCTGAAAAATAAAAACACAAAAAAATGCTTGTTCAACCCAGAAAATAATTAGGGTGAGTTTGAAGACCAGGACTGCATCGCACCTTTTTTCATTGTTTTGGGTCCAATTTTTTTTAATTCCTCAATAATGACGAAGTTCGGCCTGATTAAGCCCCGGTTACACTGCAGGAACATTAAGCCACATTTTGCCCAGATTCTCCTCTTCCGACAATCTTAAGGATGCCACCGATTACCATAAAAACTCTAAAGATGATCTTATCAGATATTCCTGTTATGTGTTAAGAGTGCTCCGGTCCGCTCTGATCACAAATGAGGGAAATCCAACATGTTGGATTGTCTTGACCTGATGTTGTAGTGCAGGGGTGGGGAACCTCCGGGCCAGATACAGCCCCCTTTGATCAGGCAACGCCACGCAATGTCTAATAAATAAATAATATCTACAACCAACGGAGTTTCTGTGGTCTAATCAGTAAAAACTCTTATATCTGAGCCAGGATATAGTCATTGAATGCCTCATTACGTCAGGTGTAGCGGGAGAGACTGATGGCTGTCTGTCAATCATGGCGGCTGCCGGCAAAAAATGAACCTTAAAGCGAACTTTTTTCAGAAGAAATAAACAAACAAGCAAGCATTTTTTCATCAAGTAAAAAACAAACCAGTGAGTTTAGTTTGTGTCGTGGCGGAGTGAGTCTGCACCTGGTGAAACTACCGGAGAAACGTTCCTGGAGAGGAGTTTACCGGACGGACTGACTAATAAAGTTACAGCGGTTCATCAGAGGCTGGATGAGGAATCAATAAATACAGGTAAATTAAAACCTTTTTTTAAAATAAAAACGGTTAGGTAGATTAAAAGTATTGATCTTTTATTTACCAGGGTTTTAGCTTTTTATTTATTCTCATAGTAAACAAAACCACAAACCCTCACTGACTTTAATGAGCTCCATTCATTAACTGTGACAATTCTTAGTAAAAAAAAAGTACTAAGCAGGGGTGCAGACAATTTTTCATCAGAGGTTCTCAAAGGAGAACCTCGCCCTGGCCTCTGGTGCACATGTCACTGTCATTTAATATATTCAAAAAAGGGACCAAATTGAGTGTACTAAGTAATTATGAAAATGTAATTTAAACCAATGATCATGATCAATCTGGAAATAAGAACAGGACAGAGCTCATAATGAATCTGTACGTGTGTCTGACTAATGGAAATTAGATCATTTCTTCTGGAAAAGGGGGCAGAAACTATAAGAATTTGTTTTCTTCATTCTGCTCCTTTTCGTTCAAATATGATTTTTTTGTTATGTATATCTTATTGTTTATATGTTTTACTTGTTTTATTTTGAATGAAATAAACTTTGGAAAATAAAAATAAAAAGTATTCAACGTGGCCAGACCTGTGGTGTTTGAGCATGTTCCTCTCTGCTGTCGTGACCCGCTGGCCGTCCCGTCTCTGCGTCCACCTCCATGAGACCCGCTGGACGTCCCGTCTCTGCGTCCACCTCCATGAGACCCGCTGGACGTCCCGTCTCTGCGTCCACCTCCACGTTGTCCCGCTGCAGGTCTAAGATGCTCTGCTGACTCTGTGTGTTTGGACTCTCAGTCACATCCTTCACTGTTGGACCACACACTCCCGTCTCTCTGCTGCCGTTCTGACTCTTTCCTTTCTCCTTCAGAACCGAAACATCAGCTCTGCTGTTGGACCAGCGGGAGGCCGTCTGGACAGAGCTGGACTCAGATCTGGGTGGAATATATGACACAAAGATGACGTTATCTTCTTCCTGATGAGAGCCTGTGGGCGTGTTAGAGGATGGAGCTGGTTGGTGCGAGTCCTCCTGATCATCATCACACAGATCAATCACATCGTTTGAGTTGCTCAGAACTCTAAGGCTCCGTCTCGTCTGGAGCACAGCCGGATCATGTGACTGTTGCGCTGCTGCAGAGGATTTAAGGGATAAGCCATTATTTTTGGCAACAAAAAACACCCTCCCATTGTACATCACCAAAGCATTGTCTGTCTCAGCAGCAGATGGAGGATCTTCTGAAGGTTTCTGAGTCTCAGATGTGCAGCCCTCCACCTCCTCTATCACCCACCTTATAGGACTGTTGGCCCTTTCTGACACCTTTGGAACCAGTTTTAACTGCGGCTTCGCTCCTCTGGGGGGATTTGTGTTTGACAGGAGCTTGAGTGGAACAACAGTGGATCCACTTGGTTCCGTGGCACTTTGATTCACAGTGACAGGTGACACGTAGACCACTGTGGTTAGGGAGCTGGAAGAGCTGCAGGCTGAGGAGGTGAAGATCTGATCTTTGATCTGTGGAGGGAGTTCAGAAGCTGGGAATCTCTGGACTTGGGCGTTGGGGGGGATCTTTAGGAACTGACCACTGGGGAGGACTGGAGATTTCACAGTCACTGGAACCTGATGTGAAAGTCTTGTTGAAGGAGCTGCTGTCTGAGGAACCAGATTCACAAACTGCCGTTGAGGTGGACGCTTGGTTCCCAAGTCTAAACGATCAGAATGCTTCTGATTGGGCACGATGTTCACAGCAGAAACCTGCTTCCTGATGAACTCTTCAGGGGTAAACTGATTCCTTGCTGTATTGTTAACCACAGAGAGAGGTGCTGGGGGATTTTTTGCAGTGATTAATGTCTGCTGAGTCTGATAAAACTGTCTGTTAACGATTTTAACAGGAATCAGCTTCACGATGTTCTTCCCATCAGCTCCAACAGCGGGCATCGCCTGGTAGAAGACACCGGTCCTAGTGTAACAAACAAAAACAACAACACAGATGTGACAAACACATATTTCTGTTTTACACATTTAAAGGTGCTATAGCAAATTTGAAAAACAAGCTAGCTATTTTACACAAACACGTCTCAGAGCTCTCACCCCTCCCGTCGGGTATAATCCTTATGCCGCGCCTCCACCGGACATGAGACCACGTATTGCCACAGTAACAATACAAAGCAAAACACCAGCTGTTGAAACGTTCCCCCAGGTTTCTCCTCTTTCTACGTCCAAACGTTTTTTTGTTTCCTGCAAGCTGAAAAGGCGTTTTTCTTTTTGGGGCTCTGGCGTTTTTTCCTAAAATTGAAGCGCTAACAGTCAGCTGTTTCTGTCCGTCTCTCACTTCCTGGATGTTCTGCTTTTTAATGGAGGATCCAATCAGTGAGGAAGTGAGACGATTCGGTGAGACAGAGAGCCGGATTGTCCAATAGTTGCTTTCGGTCTGAAAAGTATGATTGGCTGAGGTTTTTAGAGAACTGCGAGGGAACCACCTTATTGATTTATTTTGGGGTTTTTTAAATTGCCAATAGGGGTTGCACGAACTAGTCGACTAGTCGACTTTTGTGGGCTAGAAGTAATATTTTTACTTTTTTTTCCCCACATTTGAAGTTTAACCTGCACACTTTACTATTTCTTCACAGTTGCATTTACATTACGTACTTTATTTGATTTGTCTTACTTGGTACATAGTGAGACTTTAACAGAACAACTTTTAGATGAAAACAAGTGATTCAGGAGCACCACAGAGCTACTAATCTATCACAGAGGACTGAGATATTTCTGTGGCTACTCTGCATCATAGCCTTAATACATGACTCACAATCAGACAGCTAAAAACTAAATAAATGCACAAAAATCACATTGGTTTTTACAAAATAGCACGGGATATGCTGCTAAAAACCAATTAATTACTTGAAATGACCTAATGGGGATAATCAAGTTTTCTATTCTAATGTTCTATCTTGATTTAATTCAAACCCTTACATTTAAATACAATGTGCAAGTGTTTTATTCACACAGAAATGTGAAAACATAAAATTTAATGCACATAATATAACATTATCCAGACCAGATACCGGATGTTGGCTCGTTAGCTATGCTTTAGGCCAGTCTGTCACGTTTTGTTCCTAATTAAAAACCAGTTTTCTGCCAATAATAAAAACGTAAATGTTTTCCTAACGGTTTAATTCCATCGACTCTTCTTAATTTAGCCATCAAATTTATTAAAGGACCATAAAATTCAACAGTAATTACCTTGGAAGCGCATCCATGTCGTTTATCCCGATTTTAAAACAGATTAAATCTTGGTGGAGGACCAAAAAACCACATGGGGACCGGATAATTCCTGGAGACTGGCCAACGTCGCTGTGGTTTTCGCATGTAAACTCGGTGTGATGACGCTTTTCATTTCGGCAATTGACGTTTTTAAACTCTTATTTAAAACCATAAAATTTCTGCTAACGTCTGAGAAAAATACACTGCTATTCTAAACGATTTGTGTTGTTTTCTTCATGTGGACCATCAAAGGCTGTGCGTTGATCCGAGTCTTCTTCTGCTGTCTTGAGATGTAACAGTAGATGCCTTGGCGGTGTAACGCTGCCCCCTGCCGCCTGCTTTGTTAATTACAACATGACTTTATCCACAAAAAATCCAGTTTAGCGTGTTTTTGCCTTTGTGTGTGTGTGTGTGTGTGTGTGTGTGTGTGTGTGTGTGTGTGTGTGTGTGTGTGTGTGTGTGTGTGTGTGTGTGTGTGTGTGTGTGTGTGTGTGTGTGTGAGTCAGTCATCTACAAAGACTTATGGTAAGTAAACACTTAAATAAAGTTCTTAAATAGTCTTTTTGATTTTGATACCAGAAACAAGTCCCAGAAACACAAGTTATTCCTATTTATTTAAAATTCTCTCTCCTGATATCCGCAGCGTCAATTCTCTTTTACTTGTCAAAACAAATCTCTTTAAAACTGCCTATTTATTAAATGTGGTTTTTTTTACTATGCAGACAAAAACGTGTCTTTTATTTTAAGGTGTTTTAAATGGCACTTGCCCTTCTTAAAATACAAAATAAACTGTTAGACAGAAAACATGTTATAACAATAAGCTACAAATTAGTTTGTTACGAAAAACTCAAAAACATAGATGAGGAAACATATTTTTTCTTTAATTAGTTCAGAAGATGGTTCACTTCCTTAATAATAGTTATAATAAAGTGAAATAAGGAGGGTAAAAAGACCAAATGTTCATGAAGGACCCAGAGACCCTTTTTAACTAACAATTCTGATTTTAGATTAATGTTTTTCTTAGTTTGATGAAGTTAAAAATGTTTAATATTCATATTTTTATGCTTGGTAAAAAAAAAATTACTTTATAAAACTTTTTAAGCTTATTTTTACTATGAGATTCATGTTTTGTGAAATAGGCCACTGCAAAAAAAAACATAAATAAAATTGAGTGCTAACCTTTTACAAATGCCAGGTTGCATGCAACTCTATGAATGATCCAGTTTGCATTTAGAAATATTAAAATAAATCAATTACTGTGATTTAAAAAAAAAATAAAAACATTGAGTTGCATTTTGTAGTATTTTAAGGGTTAGAAAAGTTAACAAAAAATCATATTAGATATGAATAAGACTGATGCCTTTAGACAAAATTATAAAAGGCTGATTTTCACACATGTACAAAGGACCCCTAATGTGAGTATTTGGAAGGTGCATCAAAGGGTTAATTTAGCATGTTTTGTAAATGTGGTTTTCCTTTCATCCGCCACAGAACATAATAAAAACCTCACAGATGGCTGATGAGTGATGAAAACACAGCTGTTCATCCAGGACGAGTTTAAGTCTGCTCAATAAAAGAACCTGAATAAATTCACAGTTTAATATCTCACTGTAAGACAACAAAAAAAAAAAGAGAGATTCATCAGGTGTGAAGTAAGAAAAGGCGATTGGCTCCGACCAGGAGAAATTTCTGCCTCAGACAATCCCTTGTGCTGATTTTATAAAGTTAAATTTGCATAATTTCCCTTTAGGATGTGATCGTTTGTGGTCTGAGGAGCTTCAGCTACATAGTCAGGACTCTGAGCGTTCAGTCTTTGTTGTCCAGCAGATCATCCAGGATGCGTTCACACATGTAGAGGCAGCGAGGCACGTGGAAGAAGCCTGAGGACGAGAGGAAACGGGTTTAAGTTTAGAAAATGACAGGAAACTGTCCTCAGGGCTACCAGAGAACACCAAGAGAACATTTAATGTTCATGACATGCACAACAGCTTAAAAAACCGCCTTGAGGAGGAAACTCCACGGGTTAGATTAACTCCTGAACAAGACCAGGGGGAAGGATTTGCATTTTGAGCTAATAAGCAGGTTGTAAATCAAAATGCAAAAAGAGAAGAAGGTTTATAGAAAACTTAACCCGGTTGTTCATCAGCTGATCAACCATTCATGGTTGTTTCAACTGAATAATGTCTGAATTACTACACTACTGTGTAACGGCTGCAACAGCATCATAAACCATAGTTTATGGTGTTTAAGCTGTTGGTAGCAGTTTAAACTAAACAAAATATCTAAAGCATAAATATAGAGGTTTACAAACAGCCTTCTAACACTGTTCAGAAGTTTTGGAGCAAGAATTGTTTTAAAATCACCAAAAAACAGCTGTTAATTTATCACTGATCTGCAGCAGTGTCTCTCCTGATCTGACTGGGCGTCAGTATTGCTCCGGACAGAGGACTACTTCCCGTTCCTAGAGACTCCTCCCACTTTGAGTGATGTCACCAGGGTGTGCGGTCCTTCCAATAGATAAATAACGGACAGAATGACCCGATAATCCTTATAAAGTCCTGCAGGGGGCGACGTAACATTACCGCAAAAGCAATTCATTATACAACTGCTCTCTGTGTGTTTTCAAACTCCATCAGTATAATTTATGAGCTGCACTGAAGGAAACCTAATAAAGCATGTTGTGTCACTTATCGGAGGTTTACGTCTAATTCAAAATGAACATTCTCACCTTCACACCGTTCAGGTAAAGGTGCAGAAAACTTCCTCTCACCTTTAAAGGGACCTCCTTTAAAGTCCAAAGCTACTTTCCCCTCTTGTGTCAGATATCCAAACCACTCGCCGCTCTTAGAGTCAGGAAACTGCACAGAATCAGACAAACACACTTTACATGAAGCCTGCAGTAGAGCGTTCACAAGACTGATTCTACAACCACAAGGTCAATATTTAGGACAACATCAGTGGCTGCATGCAAAAAATAATTGAAAAAAAACTTTAAGGTTTAGAAAGAAAAAATCTGGAAGCTTTTAACAATTTCTAAAATTATGTCACGATGTCACTTTTATGATATTAACAGAACAGCAAACCAATAACATACCATAAAATCAAAGTTTTATTCAGTGACATGTTCTGGTTTTCTGTTTAGAGGTTGAGAATGACACGTTTTAGTGGACAGGAACAGTTCTGAAAAGTTGCTCAGAAAATAAAATGATTTCCACACGCTGTAAAATGCTCAATGAATCTTATTGCTGCAGCGTTTTGGTCACTAACCTTCATCAGGAAAACTGAAAAGAAGTGTTAGTGGGTCGGCATTACAGGGAGAAAAGTTCTCAGGATGATGAGAATTCATCATCATCCTCTGCTGAAGGGTGAAAGGTGGGCCATCCTTTTATCCTGTGTGTGTGTGTCCAGTGTGTGACACTGAGGAGCTACAGTATGTGGAGGACCTGTTTAAGACTGTTGGGTTTTCTGAGGTTCTGTGGTGTGATGTGAGCCTGCCTCCCGTAAAGGGAGACGTCTCATCCTCAGATCCCCAACCCGATAGGTTCAGTGTTTTTCTATTTTGGCTTGAGCGCCGCGCCTGGCGCCGCGAATAACTGCAGCCTTGAACGGGAGCGTGCACAAACTTCTCACTATCTCATAAGGGTTCAACCAAAGGCAGCCGAAGGCATGATTCCATAAATAAAAATACATTTTATTAATACAAAAGGAAATATGGTAAAACAATGCCCCGCGACACACACACACACACAGAGACCGCAGGAGCCGATCTAACAGAGCTAATCTCGCTAGCTGCTATGTTCCAGTCCTTCCCAGCTGCCCGTATTGCTAAAAGCTTTAATCAGTCGGTGTTCTCTGACTCCAGGAGGAGAATTTGAGAAATCTAGGGTGATAGAATCATGTCCTGCCGCCTCTATCACCCTAGATTTCTCAAATTCACATCATGGAGTGGAGCTCCGGAGCACCCGGAGGAACGTGCGCAGCAGAGCCGCCTTTGATGCACTGTAAGCAGACTGAGGTCCAGGAAACAGTCGGGGATTTGAGGCCTATCGTCCTGAGACCCATAAACATGGACAGATCGCTGTGCGGTCGCCTATAACAGCACCTTTAGCTCTGAGAAACCCTATAATCCATCAGAGAGGTTTTCAGCTCCAGAAACAAGATAACACCAGTTTGATTCAGACGAAGGAAGTCCGCCATTGACCAGAAACACAACGGTGCAATACCGCCACCTACTGGATATACATTTATTATTACTTTTTTAGCTTCCAGAACGCGCAGCAGCGTCAGTTGACGTCACATCCGTAGGACAGCGCGGGAAATTCGGACCCCGAATTGCAGAACATTTTACAGCTCACAGCCTGTTCTAGATGATGGAACGATACATGGTGGACTCATTCTTTTTGATTTAAAATGCTTCGTCACTCATTAACCTAAATAAACTGAACATGCAGGATTACTTTGATTAAAATCTTGAACCATGTCCCTTTAACTTTAGGAGAAGTTGTTTTATCTGGATAAAAGAAGCCACCAGTAATCACTGGATGAAAGTCTACAAATGATTCAAGATGGCTGCCGCAGCTAATCCTTTGCTTTAGTACTTTTGTTTTCTAACTAGAACCCTTAAATATTACCCCTGATAAAAACCAGTCTGGAGAGCACATCCTAGAGCTGTTAGAATTAAACTAAACACTGTCGGCATGAAAACACCCTGAAACCAGATGTCTGTTTGTGTTGCCGTTTGTCGTTGTGACAGAAAGTGAACTCACATGGCTGAAAGTGTACTGATAAACCTGGAAGAACCTCTCCAGCAGCTCTGGTGTCCTGCTCTGGCTGTAGGCCATGAGGAAGGCGATGAGAGCTTCACTGTGAGGCCACCACAGCTTCATGCTCCACTCCAGCTGCTCAGATACACAAACAGGACCCGTCTCAGTCCAATCTGATCAACCCACAGCAAAATGACATCTAACAGCTTCTAGACCTGTGTGGGGCAGTGGCCATCCACATCCAGGAAGTAGAACAGACCCCCGTGATCTTTGTCCCAGCCGCTCTCATACGGCAGCTCCACAAACTTTTCGATGGCGGTTCTCTGGATCTCCTCGTCGCCTTGTTCGGCAGCGTACCGCAGCAGGAACCAGCCTGCTTCCAGGGCATGGCCTGAGTCAGCGAGAGGAGGCAAACAGGGAAGAGGAAGCGTTAAAGAAAACACCGAGGCGAGCAGGTAACAGGCTTCAGAGCATTACCCGGGTTCTGCAGCCGACCCAAACATCCAGGCAGCTCTGATCCGTCGGCTGACACGTTCTCTAGGATGGCTGATCCCCCTCTCTGCACCAGAATGTAAAGAAACAGAAGGTAAACAACTAAACTATTAACTAGCAAATCAATTATTACCATAAACCTTCCTAGTTTTTGGACCGGAAGTCCGGGTCTAGTTCTCGTCTCTTTACGTTTCCCTTCTAAAGCTGTCTGGACCAGTTGTTCTACAGACTCTCTGAAGGGGATTCAAGGTTTAAATATCAGAACTAAAAGGATTAAAACTTACACAAAATCACCATGGTAACGGTACATCTTAGAAGAGTCACAAAACTGAGGTTCAACGTCCTCATTCCAGACTTTTAGAGCAATAAAATGTTTTTCCATTTTCACCTCCTGCAGCATAAAGACTGCTGTCTGATGCAGGGAGTCTCAATGGGACCTGCCTTTAAATAAGATATCTGTAGAACTGGTTTTAGACTGGAAGAATCCTGGATCTTGTTTTTGTTTACATGACCAAAAGGTAACCTATTGAATATGATGATGTCATAGGCTCACCTTTAACCTAACCTACAACCCCATGCCTGACAGACGTATATGTAAGTCGCTTTGGATAAAAGCGTTTGATAAATGAATAAACATAAAAAATCTTTTGGAGTGAGAGTGAGGCCTAATAATAAAAAAGGTTCAGACAATAAAAACACAACTAAAAACATTAATCTTTATTAAAAGGCATATTATGCAGTTTTGGCTTGTTTTTAGCACCCCCTAGAGTCCGTTTTAAATCAGTCATAATAACGTTAGCATCGTCTCTGCTCAGAAACCCCCAAATCTAAATGTTGAAATGTCTCCTCAGCCTTCATAGCTTTCTACTGGAGCGGTCCATCACTCATTCAAAGAAATCAGCTGAGTTCAAGCAGGGAGAGATGGGAAAAAAATCAGGAATCATGAGCTAAAAACACTCAGGAGCTAGCATAACAGCTAGCCACATTTGGTTAGCCCAGGCATGTCCAAAGTGTGGCCCGGGGGCCTCTGAGTGATTTTGTGCGGCCCTCGGATGCATTTTAAAAATTATATAATTTAATCCTGCAGGATTTCGATGCAGAGAGATGTTTTCTGACATGCTAGATTTTTACTAACATCAGACTCAGCAAACAAACAAAAAAAAAACAGATCAATTTACATCTTTTAAAACGCAAAATTTTTCCATCCAATCAAAGTATTCTATTTTTTATTTAGACAATTTAAGAGATATTGGGATAATTAACTTTTCTGGTAAAAAGAACCACAAACCCTCATTGACTTTTACTAAAAAGCAGACTTGTGTTCATAAAACGTGATTAAATCCAGCAACACGACTCAAGAAAGACCCAGGTCAGTGACTGAATGCTTTCCACAGATCCTGGGCTTGTTTTTGAGAATGGATGGAAATTTAGTTTCCAAAAACCTAAAAACAGTCGACCAATCAGATCCAGTGAATTTGATGCTTTTTATTCTTAAGTCAAATGTACGAGATCCCTGTACGTGTCGTACTGACAAAGATACTGTTCCTTAAAATGTTGCGTTTATAATCAATTTGTGAGCAGAACAAGTAAATTAAACCATCTTTTGCTTTTTTCTATTCTAACTTTTGTGGCCCTCGAGGACTTTGCACTTAGTGATTTCGGCCCTCATGTTGAAAAGTTTGGACACCCCTGGGTTAGCCTAACCCTCTGAGATACGTGACTTTGTGAGACTTCAGGGCACCGGACCAGAGACTCAGAAGTTGCAATCGTGGTATTCTGGATCCAAGCAGCAGATGGGGCTGAGGGACTTTTCATTAATCCTGTAGGGTCAGATTAACACAGACTGGCTCAAGGAAAATATTTAAAAATATGAAAAAGTTACATAGTGTGCCTTTAATCATTGTTTTGCTTTTATTTTAATTTCATAGGAAACTGTATCTGACGTTTACTAAAAAGCAGACCTGTGAGAACCACTCATAGAAGTTGAAAAAAATCCAGCAGCATCTGAAGACAGAGAGACTCAGAGAACGGAAGAAAATGTAGAAACTAGAAAACAACCAGCCAATCAAATCTAGGGAACGTTCTGCTTTTCTTTTATTAAAGTACAGAATCCCTTTTTTGTCTCATATTTAAATTTTTACAAAAAAACATTATTTCATTCAAAGTGTGTGTGTTTTTGATGTATTATTCATGTTTGTGCCCAGTGAGTATGTCCGCCTGATGACTTTAGTATAAAGTCTGGGACACCTCTGGTCCACACTGTGGATCTGGTTCTCTACTGGGATCTACAGGGAGACGGTCAAATCAAAACGAGAAACATTGCCCTCACTACATTTACTACATTTTGGTTTAAGTTTGCACACGTTTCTATAAACTGCTGAATAAAGTCCACATTTTCCAAACAAAATCTTAGAACAACAGTGTGGACTGATAACCACTTACTGAGACAATCCGGCTTCTTTTTGGGACTGAGGTGATAGACGACGTGCTGACTCTCCTACAGGTTTATCAAACATCGCTGAGAGTCACAAAGAGGACGTGATAAACCTCTGAGGTTATCAGGATGTCTCTGTTGTTCTAACAGTCACAAGGTTGTGCACAGCAGAGGAACTGAGTCCATGTGACAACATGACCTATCAGGAATGCTGAGACGGTCCTTTAACAAAGTGTCTGTTTGGATTTCAGAGTCTTTGTGACAGATGGTCTCAGTTACAAACATTTAAAGGCATACTTTGCAACTTTTTCATATTTTTAAATATTTTTCTTGATCCAGTCTGCGCTAATCTGACCCTACAGGGTTAATGAAAACTCACTCAGCCCCATCTGCTGCTTGGACCCAGAATACCACGACTGCAACTTCTGAGTCTCTGGTCCGGTGCCCTGAAGTCTCACAAAGTGTCTCACGAGGGTTAGGCTAACCCAAAGTGGCTAGCTGTTATGCTAGCTCCAGAGTGTTTTTAGCTCATGATTCCTGATTTTTCATTGCTGGCCGCCATGGTTGGCGACAAGCAGGAGGCACAAAATTGGAATAAAATATGCAAACCTTCAGTTGGAATCACTCAGAATTGGCACTTTTGTGACAAGTTTTATATTCAGTCAGTCAATTTGGTCTCCATGTTCTCCCAAAGCTGTCTCCCATCTTTTATACTTTGACTCACAGAAAGTAAACGGAGAAAAGTTCCAGACGCTCACGAAGACGCTCTGACTGTTTTAAGAGGAAGCCCTGTTTGACACCTTCCTGAACATGTTCCAGTGACACGAGTGTGAGGAGGAAACAGGAACCTCGTGAATGCTTCGAGACTCCATCGTTGATGTTGGTCACAGTGACCGGTCGCAGCCCAGTGAGAAACTAGTCCTGCTTTTAGTTTGACTGTAACTCGATTCTCTAGATTTGAACATGATTCTCTAGATTTAGTGAGCAGAAAGCAGCTTCCAGTTTCTGGAGGTCAAACATCTCAGAACAGAAACGGACCCAGCTGTAAGTCTCATCACGAGCAAATCCAACCTGTGTCCAGATACCTGGATGTGTTGTAGAATCTGACGGACACACCAGCTCCCCAGGTCCGCATACTTCTGCTTCACCTGCTGCCGGTCCTCAGACAGCTGTTGGACCAGACACAGCAGCATCATGGGAACCGCCATGCTGTTAGTGGGAACGTCTCCCGGAAGCTGGGGCCGACCCAGGCCCGACGAGTCCACCTGAACCCAGTAGACCAGCTGCTCCATCATCTGCTCAGCCTCCAGCTACAGCGCAACAGAGCAGATGTCAAACCATCAGGGTGTTGACACACTACGTCTCAATTATAAAACAGAATTAAACGGCCCGCAGATAGATTTTCAGAACCAGGAAGTACAAAACAAAGTAACGTTTCAGCCATATTGTGTCCAGAAACCCAAACAGGCACTCTCACATGTGGAAAAGTATTCTTCTTTTCATAAAATATATTTTTAAGCAGAGAGAAGAGAAGAAGAAACCACCTGTGGAGCTCCCCAAAGCTTCATACTGGGCCCACGTTAAATCCTTTTAACTTGTTCCAGATGAAACACTGTTTCCAGTCGTCACGTAGAGAGTAAGTGTGGAAAACGACTTCCTAACATCTCGTGTCTCAGAAATAAACGTAGCCGTTAATCTACAGACGCTATCAGAAAACCAATAATCACGCGTTCTACTCGTACCTGCATGTCCTTGTCCCCGGTGACCCTGCTCAGCTCATCCATGGCCATGATGTAGAAACACTCACTGAAGATGGTCCTCTGAACTTTAACCGTTTTGCCGTCTCTTGTTAAGCAGAAAGCACATTTCCACTGACCGCTGCTGCTGCTGGACACTCGAGCAAACTTCCTCAGAAAAGCTCCTCCTAGAAGATCCAACCAGGTCGTTAACGATAATCAGACCAATCAGATTCAACATGTGTCACTGCTGCCTTCATTAGCATGTTAAGGTAGGAGGTTCCTTTTAAATTTGAGAAAACTGAAGCAACATTGTTATGGAAAGCCATTTTAGTCAAATTTGAATAAATAAATAAATAAATACTGTTATTAGGAAATAATTAATAAATACTCCATAAAATAAATATTCCCCTTAAATACATTTTTAAATGCTGTTGCTGATAAATGAGTAAATACTCCAGTAAATAAACTAACGTCCCCTTGAAATGAAAATAAAATGTACATTTAAAAAAATCATTCTAATTAAGATTTTTTTTTCTGTCAATCAGTTTCATTTATTTCCACATTTTTTATTATTTATTTATTGTTTATTTCATTTTTCTTTTTATTTCTGTTTATAAGGATTTATGTCTGTATTCATTTCATAATGATGTTTTATTTAGTGATGCTTTTATTTTGTAAAGCGATTTTACGTATTTCAGGGACGGTTTTTTTTTTTTTACGTTTTACATTTCAAGCTGTTCTTTCATTTTGTTAAATTCAAATGAGGGGGGCGGAGTTAAATACAAAAATAAATAAATAATAAATATAGCTGGAAATAAAGGTAAACTTAATTGACTGACTGCTGGTGAAAGTTCTCAGTCATCAGCTCATGATCATCCAAAAAAGGGTTTTAAATAAAGACAACTGGGCTTATTTGGTTCTTTGAAGACGTTTCGCTGCTCATCCGAGGAGCTTTGTCAATTCTGTCTGAAGTAAAGGAGAGAGAGTCTTCTCTTCCTCTGTCTGTGACACACCTCCTTCCACCCCTTGAGGAGGTGTTCGCTCCACTGTATTCAACTGGAGTCCTGGTGAGGTGTTTTGATTAGAGGCGTGAATTGTCTGGGAATATTAATAATAATATTTAGATTTAGAATAGAATATTTAGAATAATAATATTCAGATTTAATCTTTCCAGCACCTACCAGTCTGCTTTGAACTTAATTCCCATCTGTAACCGGAAGCACGATCGGTTCTGCGCATGTGCGAAATGAGTCTACATCCGCTGAAGCTTTTTACGGTAATTACGAGTCAGAGTATCAGTTAAGATGTTAACAGTAATAAGTATTTATTAAAACGTTTACAATAATGACAACGTTTCATACAATGCCGAAGAAAATGAAGAATAAAAAGGGAGTTATGGATCAGGACGGCCCGATCCTTACTGCGCAAAGTCGGACATTACAGATCAGGTCTACCCGATCGGTTCTGCGCATGTGCAGAACGCGTCTAATCGCACTGAAGTATTTTACGGTAGTTACGGTTCAGAGTATCTTTTAAGGTGTTAACAAGTATATATTAAATCTATATTCATACTTAATGTAACCCTCCTACATTTAGCAGAATATTAGGTTGTCATGCCCATATTCTAGCTTTGTAAATGAGTAGTACTGTTTGTGCCCAGTAGAGGGTGCTGTGTGTTTGCCCTGAAGCTACATCTTCTTCCTGTAAGGCAGCTGGACTGCACATAGCAAAGTGTATTGCCTGGGAGACTGAAGGAGATTTGTTCCATTTTTGTTTTATCTTTTCTCCGGTTGTTTTTTTTTTTTTTTTTGATGGACTCATTTCGAGATGGACAGTTTGATGAGAGCCTGGAGCTGTGGCTCTGGAGCAGAAGAGGGTCGAATGCTGTAACATCCTTCCATGATGGAGTGGACCCCATCAAACACAGCTAAGCTGAAGTCTTTTCTGCACAAGTAAAACAAACACACACTACCCGGGTAGTGAAACAAAATCAGAGCTTTGATCAGATTTTTTATTTCTTATTTTAAATCACTTGGATTACCTGATTTTTTTGGTTGGACTAACCTGAAGATCCAAAGGGTTTCAAGGACTTTAAAGGAACTAAAAAAAACCTGAACTGAATAGGACAAAAGGATTTCAGTGTTATTGGTATTTAATTGTTTTGTTTTAATTTGACTGTTTATTAAATGCCGGTTAATTTTTTTCTCTTGAAAACAGTGGTTTGTATTTAATTCACCTTCCTTCCTCCTTAGAACTTAGATCATTTGGGTGTGTGTTTCTTGTTATAATTTATACGTTCAATTTATCCATCCATCCATCTTCTGTAGCCGCTTGGTCCTCCACAGAGGGTCGCGGGGGAGCTGGTGCCTATCTCCAGCGGTCAAGGGGCGAGAGGCGGGGGACACCCTGGACGGGTCGCCAGTCCATCGCAGGGCCACACAGAGACGAACGAGACAAACAACCACACACCCACTCACACCTAAGGACAATTTACCAGCCCAATTAGCCTGACAGTCATGTCTTTGGACTGTGGGAGGAAACCGGAGTACCCGGAGGAAACCCACGCACGCACGGGGAGAACATGCAAACTCCACGCAGAGAGGCCGCAGAGCCGGGACGCGAACCCACGACCTCCTTGCTGCGAGGCAACAGTGCTTCAATTAATACATGCTACATTAATGTATTAAAATGTTTACACACGTAGGTATCCATTGTTTAAATGATCCGAGCACTCAAGAGAAAAAAGCTACGCTGTTGGTAAAAGCTAAGGGCTAACTGGGAGCTAACCGTCCCATACAAAAGACTTGAATGTCGCTAAGTTGGCGAAAAGAGGAAGTGACGTAGGCTTCGTGCATATGCAGAACCGATTGTGCTTCTGGTTACAGATCGGGCAGTGACAAGGCACACTGACGGAGGCGAGGATGCCATGCGCCGGCGCCCTCCAAGTCCCTCTGACCACCACTAGTAGGCAAGATGGGTGAAGTGTCTTGACCGAGGACAACGACAATGTAACCCAGTCAGAGCTGGGATTGAGCTGGCGACCCTCCAGTTGCCAGACCGGCCACTCTACCAACTGAGCTACACGCCGCCCCAAATGATTAAGTTCTATATTTAATTACAGCGTAAACTTAACCAGATTTTTTGACTATTTTATATCAAACTCTAGGAATATGTTAGATATTGATGTTGTTTTTACCTGGAAAAATCCATTTCATTTTGATGTGCTGAAACTGTGTCTGAGCTCTCAGTGAGATTGTTTGCGTTCACACACTAGAAACCGGCTGCACTTCTCCGTTTCTCTGCACCTAAAACTCAGCAAACATCCTGACTATCACCAACGCCTGCTGAGTGAGAACACCGTCTGTGGAGGACGAGCTGCAGCTTCATAAAGAGCCTGTTCAGGATCAACAGTCAATTAGACATGAGGTGACTTTTACTGTCAAATTAATATTATCTTATTACGTCTGACTTGAGTTTTCAGGACTTTGTGGTTCTAAAATCACATTTCCTGCCAATCAGACTTTTATATTTGGAATTATTCATGGTTTCAACTCAAGAAAATAAAACAAGCTGTGTTCACCCTAAAACGTACACGTTGGTTCGACTGTGACCCTCTGGTGTCGTCTGAGGAACAGAAACGTTATAACGTTCATAAACCAATAAGAAATCAATGTGTCAGATCTACTGTTTAATCTAGTGCTGGTCAATAAATGGCAGAGGCACATGACGGATTACCGGCCAATCATTAAACACCATTTGTCTCTAAGTGCAGGGCTTTATCAGAGTTTAGCTCAAGACAAAACTGAACCTGAAACAATGAGAGTCAAACAGATCAAAGAGAAGAAAAATCATTTAAAGTTGGTTTAATCATTTTTCACATTCGTATCAAATGTAGGAAAGGTTTTCCTGTCTGTCAAAACTTGTCAATTAAACAATAACAGTTTGTATTTTTCTTATTCCAAACAGCTGGACAGGTAACGCTTCACGCTCACCGGTTTTAGCTGCTTCCAGGATTTCAGGTCTCCTGAATCGATCCACGGTTCGATAGAGACGACAATACATCCATACCTGTGAGAAAAAAGCCAAAAACATTCAGTCAGAGCCTCGTTTCATTAAGGATCAAATGTTTCAAACTCTCTAAAGAGACAGACCTGTCTGCCCTGCAGCCACACGTACTTCAGCTCATCGTAAACGTTCCCATCCCTCCCGATGCAGGTGAAGAAACCTCTGAGACAGGAAGTAAAGATGCTCATAAACAGCATCCATGTACCATAAACAGTTGTGGGACAGTACAGTACCCATGCACGGTGTCGTGAGAGTATTTGAGCCAGAAGTCCACGACGGAGTCCAGCTGTGCTCGGATGTGCTGCCGACACTCCTCCAGCTTCACCGTAGACATGCTTCCTGTCAAACAAACACAATGATCAGGTGAGTAAAGGACTCAGCAGATCTCGTTCTGTTGGGTTTCATGTTCCAGTTTGATTACAAGTCTGAGGACGGATGTCAGGAGTTCTCAGGTGTCTTATTCCTGAGTGATGGTTGGATGGAAGTGATCTTCCTCTGTAGGGTGGCAGCTGGGCTCAGAGATAAGGTGAGGAGCTCCAACATGCAGGGGGAGCTCCTCCTCCTCAAAAGGAGTCAGCTGAGGATGGTTTAAGCATCTAGGACACCTCCTAGTCGCCTCCCTCTTGAGGTTTTCCAAGCTCATCCCACTGGGGGGAGATCCTGGAGCAGGCCCAGGACTTTCTAAAGGGATGATGTCTCCTCTTGTGTCTGGAAACACACTGGGATCCCCCAGGAGGAGCTGGAGTGTCTCTCTGGGGAGGTCCCTCCTGGACCTGATACCTCCATTAGCTAGCGAGTGATCAAGGGAGGGATATACAGCTTTTGATTCACCACACTGACTGATGTTTGGTTGTTTTTTTTATCTTTGATGTTGTGAGTTAATCCAGACAGGAAGTAGAACTTTAAATCAGACACGTGAAAAAGTCTTGATCTCATTAGTCTCCAAAGCACCATTAGCTGAAATCTTGACATTTTTCAGCATTTTATGTGAAAGATCTGCATAATCTGGACAAATGGTGGACATGAAGGTTGAGGTCTACTGAATCACCAGCTGATGAACGGTCATGCCAGCTGATTGGCAGTGTTTTCAGCTAAAAGCTCTTTGGAAATCACCCTCCCTACTAAAATCCTGTTTCCTGTTACACTCCTGACCAGGGACAACACACACGTCTGTTGTCTGTTATGTGTCGATACAACACTGGTTCATCTCGTGAGTTTAGGAGTCTTTTTATGTCTGGAATGATTCAAAGGTCAGTGTTAAGTGGCTTAATAAACCAAAAATATGTTCCTCTGAAAACGTTAAAAGAACGGAACAGAAACTGTGTGAAAAAGCAGCCAAAGTCCAAAGAAAATCCTCTGACAGGCGTTCAGAAAGTCTGACGGGCTGCTGATCAAAACCACATCTGTCAGTCAGGGCCATCTGTTTTTTACATTTCACTAAAAATACTTCATTAAAAAAATGGTTGAACAGAAACGTTGATATTGTGACGAAATAAGAGCTGGAGTATATCCTGAGATCAAACCACTGCAGTCTAGTCTGGGTTCATTTCCTTAAATTCATCCAACATTTAGATAACTTCATAAAGAGACTGACAGAACCCTTTAGTTATCTGTAGATAACTAGTCATCTCTTTACACTTTATAGACATCACGCTGTTTCTATTAGTCACATAAAACTGCTGACACAGGACTTTAGTTTTGTAACTGAACTTCTGTAACAAAAACAATTCAGACAAAACATTCTACAATTTAATTTTTAACCACGTTTTAGAAACGGAGCGATGATTTTATTGTATGAAAACGTGGCCTTTTTCTATAAGTTCATCTTTAAGCTGAGAAACTGAGTTTTGGGGAATTTAAAGCGAAATCTCATCCATCTTATTTCCTTTTCCCGTGCTAAAACACGGTGAACTACTCGTCTGTGTATTATAAAGTCTAACCGAACCGTAAATTACTCCTGTCGTGGCGCTTTGTGCCGGTAGCGGCGGAATAAACCCGTTAAATTAAAGTGTTTTACCTGCTGGTCCAGAATAAGCTCCGACAGCGGATAACTACTGCGGCCTGTCGGTTCTGATGGTCACGTGACGAGAGGAGGAAGTAAACAATCTTCGACAGCCAATCAGAGCTGAGCTCCCGGCCCGCTGATCCAATGTGTTAGTTAGCCTATCTGAGCCATAGATATCTATGAATGGATATATATACAGTGTGTGTGTGTGTGTGTGTGTGTATATATATATATATATATATATATATATATATACACACACACATATATATATATATATATATATATATATATATATATATATATATATATATATATATATATATATATATATATATATATATATATAAAGATTTTAGAGCCTGACACTATTTTTGTCCATCATTTGTTTAGTTTTCTTTAAAAAAAAGTATTTGCTGATATGACAAAAAAAAGATAACTCCTGGAAATACCTACAGATTAGAGACTGTCTTGTTAAAGACAATCTCATACATAATGACAATCTGTTACATGAAATGTATGGACTCATCTAGTGTCAAACATAAAGCATCTACATTTTACAAATTATTTAATGGAATCCAAAGCGATATTTGTAAAAGTCTGAGGGCTATCTGGCAGAGGGACCTGGGCTGCACTATTAGTGATGATGAATGGCTACAGATACTGTCTAATAATGGGAAATATATTAAAGAGGCTAGAGGAAAGTTTACTCATTATAAGATAGTACATAGATTTTATTTTACTTCAGCCAGGCTTCATTACGGAAGAGGATTAGGGCCACCTAAGGAAAAAAAAAAAAAAAAAAAAAAAAAAGCCAGAATTCTGACTTTAATCTCAGAATTCTGAGATTAAAGTCGGAATTCTGGCTTTTTTTTTTTTCTTAGGTGGCCCTAATCCTCTTCCGTACTTCATAGAATAGCTTTGCTTCTTAATAATTTATGCTGGAAATGTCAAGCAAAACCAAGAACTTTTGTTCATGCAATGTGGGAATGTCAATACATTCTCCCATTCTGGAAAACTGTATTGCTACATATAGGAAAATGGCTGAACATGGTGATACCTGTATCTCCAAGACTACTGTATGCTTATTGGGAGACCAGTCAGTGATACCTGGTATATCAAAAAGTCAAAGTGTTGTGATGCAGGTGGGGGTGGTTACGGCCGCCAGAGTAATTCTTAGATTATGGAAGTCTACTTCTGTACCTGATATTACAAACTGGTTGGGACTCATGTCTTAAATTGTGTCATATGAACACATGCTGGCCAAGATAAGCGATGATACAGAAAATTTCAGGAAGTCTTGGGACTGTTTTCTGCAGCATCGGGACAATCAGCTGGATAAGTTCTAGGAGGCTGTAGTGACTCTTTTTCCCCTTTTAAGATTCTCTGAAACCTTTGTTATTTTGATGATAAATACTGACCTGGTTGGCGAGTTGTTGTGTTTTATTTTTTATTAATTATTTCTTTTTGTTTAGTTATTGTTTTGTTGTTGTTTTATATTTTGTTATTTGTTCAAAGTGAATAAAAAAACTTGAATGATAAAAAAAATGTATTTGCTGCAAATGAGGAAGATGTCAATGTTTTGTGACCCTTGAGAGAAAGTCTGAAGAACTACATATCATTTTAAAACACAGGAAAGTCTGGCTGATGGAAGAAAAATAAGCTCTGGATTAAATATTTCCACCATATTTTAAGTGTTCTCATTACAATAGAAGAAATTAATAAAGAGAGAAAATGTAAGCAAAAGTGTAAATCTGTTCTAAATGAGCCCTTTTTTACCTTCTGAGGAATAAAACATTTGTATTATGAAACTTTTTGGCTCCGCCTCTTTATGAATCTGATTCCTGCCCTTTCATAATGATTACATCATCAGTCTCAGTGATAAACCTTCCCATCATGGTGTTGTAATAATACAGCTTGATGCAAAAGAGGAAACTTCAGGCGTACTCTCCTCTGGGTGTTGTAATCAATTCTTACACACTTCAGTTGAGACACATTAAAACAGCAAAACCAACCTGACTCTTCCAGAGACAGACAGTAGACACCTTGATTCTAATAAAAAATATCCTGTTTTATTTTAAACTCACTTTTGAAACTCAGAGCTTAAATATCCTTCCTGTTTTACAGCTAAAAACTTTGATCTATGGCAAACTGTCTATGTGACGTACTTGGTGCAGGTATGTGAACAGAAGTATTTAGTCAAAATCAAAGAAGGATATTTAACAACTAACATGTCTTCTCTGTAGGATGCACCATCCTCCTCATAACAGCACTCCCAGTTGTCCAGATCTCATTGGGTGAGTGAGCATCTATCTCTGGAGCTTTCAGGCACCAGATCACAATTTGTTTACATTTGTTCTGCTGCCTTATAGGTTTGAACTCTTGTTATACATGTATAAAACTACTTAAATTACAAAATGATTTCGTAATAATAGTTTTGGATGTATTTTGTAACTTAAATATTACTTGGTGTCTGCTGTTTTCACTTGATGACAGCTGATTTTAGTGTTGAATGTGGAAGTTGTGGTCCATCATGACAGTGACTCCCACTATTGGGTGAAGTCTTGAGATCATTTTCAGAAATTCAATGGAAAAAATATTCCTAATAGCATATAAATGCTAAAAGATAAAAACATCAGTCATGAATGGATAAAAGTTCCAGTTTGTTTTTTGTATTTATTTACCTTTTAATTATATTTGTGTTGCTCAACAAGTGACGTCCTGGGCTGTATTATTTAGTTCTGTTGTTGTGGGTCACGAGCTGTGCACTTTTAACACATTTTCCAATGGGGACAATAAAGTACCGGTATATTATATTGTGTTCTGTAAAATTATTGTATTGAGTCAAATTGTATTGTGTATAGTACCCTGTAGTATTGTTTTGTATTGAATTGTACTGTATAGTATTGTATAGTCTGTATCCTCTCTGGACTGGGAACACCCAGGGGTCCCTCAGAAGGAGCTGGGGAGAGGAATGTCTGGAATTCCCTCTTGGACCTGTTTCCTCTGCAATCTGACTGTGGAAACAGGGAGGATGGATGGATGGATGGATGGATGGATGGATGGATGGATGGATGGATGGATGGATGGATGGATGGATGGATGGATGGATGGATGGATGGATGGATGGATGGATGATGGATGGATGGATGGATCCTATTGTAACATATTGCATTGTACCGTATAGTATTGTATCATATCATATTGAATCTCTATAGGTAGATTTATAATAACAGTTTTCCAACAGGAGCGGTTTACATGTATGAGTGTCCAGTAGCACCAGCTATTCCAGTGTATGTGATGGTGTTTGGGATTTGGGCTCTTCTGATGATGGCCATGTTCGCGTTGCCGAGGCTCCTCTGTCCAGGAACACCTCGTCCTACCATCTGGACTCTGCTGATCATCATCCTACTCCTGTTCTTCTTCATCGGGCTCCTCATTGGTTAGTTACAGCTGAGAACATCTACATGTTTACCTAAACCAAGTCTGTAAAAGGCTTGTTTGTAATGTGTGATGACTGCAGTTTTTAAACATTGTGTTTTTCATGGAGTCCTTTCTTTTGAAAGTGACTAGTTTTTCACTTTTTGTTCATTTATTCTCTCAATTCTCAGGAAGTTACCAGATTTATTCCATATATACACCCAACTATGACAAGAACAGGACTGATTCAAACAACTCTGCTAGTAGGATCTACACTTCTCCTGGTACGGACATCAAACTCAGCCTCACCTCAAACAACCACCAGAAGATTCTGATCCTCAACAAAACCCTGAACCTCAATCAAACTCTGAAACTCAACCAAACCCTGAACCAAACCCTGAACCTCAACCAAACCCTGAACCTCAACCAAACCCTGAACTTCAACCAAACCCTGAACCTCAACCAAACCCTGAACCTCAACCAAACCCTGAACTTCAACCAAACCCTGAACTTCAACCAAACCCTGAACCTCAACCAAACCCTGAACTTCAACCAAACCCTGAACCTCAACCAAACCCTGAACCTCAACCAAACCCTGAACTTCAACCAAACCCTGAACTTCAACCAAACCCTGAACCTCAACCAAACCCTGAACCTCAACCAAACCCTGAACTTCAACCAAACCCTGAACCTCAACAACAAGCGAACTTTAGGGGATATGATTCAAACTTTGGCGCTCATTAACATGAACAAGAAGACAAATGGTGAGCTGTCAAACCTCCAACACCCTGTGGTTTCTTACTGCAACAGAACTTTATACATGTTTGCTTTCTGGACCACCACACTTGTGTATGTGATTGCAGGGATCACCATGCTGGTGATGATGTGTTTATATTGCTTTATGAAATGTACTGATTTATTTGTACAGCATCTCACTACCTGAACTCACATTTAAAGCTGTACTCGGTAGATTGGAAAACAAGCTAGCTTAAAATGTTTGTATTTCATGCCTCTTAACAACGTTCTAACATAGTATAGGTATAAATATATTGTAGCGATTAAAAAACCCCGAAAGAAATCAATAAAGTACTTGTCCCGCTGTCGTCTAAAAACCTCAGCCAATCATACGTTTCAGGCCAAAAGCAACTATTGGACAATCCGGCTGTCTGTCTCACCGAAGCGCCTCAAATCCTCACTGCTTGGATCCTCCATTAATGCGTGCTGGAGCATTTTTCAGCAGAACATCCCGGAAGTGAGAGAAGGACAGAAACAGCCGGCTGTTAGCGCTTCAATTTTAGGAAAAACTACCAGAGTCCCAAAAAGAAAAACATATTTTCAGCTAGCAGGAAACAAACAAAGAGGAAAAAGCTGGGTGAAAGTTTCAACAGAGCTGGTGTTTAGCTGTTTATTGTTACTGTGGCAATGAGCAGTCGAATGTTTGGAGGAGGCTGGCCTACGGATTATACCGACGGGAGGGGCGTGAGCTCTGAGACGTGTTTAGCTAGCGATACCAAGCCTGTTTACCAATCTACTGAGTGCAGCTTTAAATACTGTATTTACTTTGTGGTGTGACATAAACATGAATTCTCACTTCTACATTGACCTTGAAGTGACCCTGCTTTAATAATCACCAGAGGTTTCAAAAGTACTCACATTCATTACTCAAGTTGAAGTATAGATACTATAGGTTTTAAAACAACTTTTGTAGAAGTAGAAGTATCAACTCAAGCTTTTTACTCAAGTAAAAGTATAAAAGTATCAGTCTCAAAACTACTTAAAGAATAAAAGTAGAAGAAATGTAAGGAGAAAAAATGCCATTAATGACATGAGCTTGGGCCACGCTGTGGGGCCTGCAGTGCACTACTCATCCCCCCAAAAAACATTTTTGTAAAGACCATAATGACTATGTTATAATCAGTGGAAAAAAAGAAGTGCCGGTACTCTCCTTACTGTCATGAACATTAGTTCGAGATTATATATACGACATTATATATATATATACATATATATATATGTTTAATTGACATAAAACAATAAAATAAATTCTGAACCTGAAATTTTATTTTGAACCAGTAAAGCAGCTTTGGAGAACAGCTTCTATGAATTGTTGTTTTTTTTTTCCCATCTGTCCAGAGTTCCTCATTACATAAACACATAAGTTTGTTCATTGTCACATCTTTATTATCCTCTTTTTGTCTTGGAGTTTAGATGACATCATCCTGCCTCATGTTCTGGATTTTTATGACTTTTTTGTCTTTGCACTGACTTTGTGTGTCATTATTTTATAACTGCAACTCATTTTTAAAAATCTCCCTTTTATCTGAAAACAAACATTTTAAGTTGCATTAAATGTAGTGAGCAGTTTCAACATACTCTGAAAGGAAATTTAAGAATTTCCTGACTGAATAGAGAACTGAGAATAGCTCAATCTGCAAAACCAGTTTGAGCTGCTGGAAAGACAAAACATTCAGCAAAATGTTGACCTTACAGCTGCAGCTCGCACTTCACTGTTGTATCATATAATAAAGTAATTTTCTTTTACATGTGTTTTAACAGCTGTGTTTATTGAAACACAAACTCATATTTTCAGAGGAGAGTTTCTGAGGTGCAATTATACTTATTTACTTAGCATTTAGCTTTTATCTAAAGTGACTAATAGGCATGTTATGGTCTGTGGGAGGAAACCAGTGTTATTAGAGGAAACCCACACATGCAAACGCCACATAGAGAGGGCGTAACTGGGAATCAAACCTGCAACCTGCTGTGAGTAAACTGCTGCACCAACTACTGCACCATGCAGCAATTAAAAATTTTATCTGGAATTTAAAACATTTTTTAAAATTGTGCTTAATAAATTGATTTTTTTCTTTATTGGGCGACTTTATTTAAAAAAAATATGTAAACTGATGTTATTCAGGTGCTAATTAAATCAATCACCTCGCAGAAGGAAGGTCCAGGGTTTTGGTGCTTTGGTTGGAGTTTGCATAGGTGGGTTTAGTTCAAGTACTTCAATTTTCTTCTGCAATCCAATTAATTAGTGATTCTAAATTGACCAGTGTATGTGAGTTAATGATCATTTGCCTTGTTTGTAAGTAAGTAAGTAAGTAAGTAAGTAAAGTTTATTTATATAGTGCCTTTCACAGATATACATATATTTGTCTCTGTGTTGGCCTTGAATAAGTGGCTATACAACAGACTGGTTTATTTAATTTTATTTTTATTTAATTTTATTTTTATTTTATTTTATTTTATTTTATTTTATTTAGTTTAGTTTAGTTTAGTTTAGTTTAGTTTAGTTTAGTTTAGTTTAGTTTAGTTTAGTTTAGTTTAGTTTAGTTTAGTTTATGACGTTTGTCACCACTTGATGGCGGTAGTGCACCGAACCGTTGTTTGCCAGCCAACCGTCAATAAATCAACGAAGAAGAAGGAAAAAGAAGCTGGCGCGAAGCTAGCAAAGTTTCAATTTGTCATGAAGTCATTGCAAACGGACTCTACTTCGCATATTTTTTTATTTTGGCAAACGTAGTTTGTGTTATTGGAGAGTTCAACGTCCGGTAGCCATTTTTAGATGATTTAAAGACGTCGTTGGAGAAAATAATTTCCTCAAAGCGCAGTATTTAACTGCTGCTAGCTTAAAAATCTGAGATGTCATCACTAAACTTGAACGGAGTGACAGTAAACTTCCCCTTTACTCCTTATGACTGTCAGAAAGACTACATGACCAAAGTCCTTGAATGTCTTAATGAGGTGAGTGCGGGTGAAAACATTGAAATACAACTTTAAGAAACAAGCTAAAACACATCCTTACCCATCCTATGTAGCTATTCACTTACAATTCAATAATATCAGTAACTTCTGATGTCTTGATGTGTTTGTCTTTATAATCCTCTGAAGCCAGTAAGAAGCATTTTACTGTTTCTAACTTAATGATGTGAATCTGGTCATGTTTTATTACTAAATTTCCTTTGATGTTTGTACATCTGTAGTTTCTGATAGTGTGAGGTTTAAAAAGTATTCCATCAAAATGTCAAGAGCTGACTGACACAATGGTTGAGAGAAAAATTAATATAGAAGAGAGACGGTTACTGTTAAAGATTATTTATCCTGACATCATTATCCATGTTCCTGTTTGATCCAGGGTCAGAATGGGGTTCTGGAGAGTCCAACAGGAACCGGTAAAACTCTGTGTCTGCTGTGTGCGACGCTGGCGTGGAGGGAACACTTGAAGGACTCCATCTCTGCTCGCAAGGTTGCAGAGAAGGTGAAAGGGGCAGAGATGTTTCCAAACACCTCCTGGGGAACGGCTGCTACTGACAGCGACAAACCAAGTGTGTGGATTTATTTTATTAGTGTGTTCATCACTGCAGAGTCCCCTGGACCAGCTAATGGGACCTACAGTTTTATGTAGATCTCCCCTCTTGGAAAAAATGCACCAGTTTCACCAGGACCAGATAAACGGGTTCAGTAATGTTTAATTCTGCTCTTTTTGTTATTATCCTACAGTGCACTACACTGATATTCCCAAGATCATTTATGCATCAAGGACGCACTCTCAGCTCGCACAGGTTATCGATGAGTTAAAGAATACTTCATACAGGTAAAACTCTCATTTATAAACCCTAAAAAACAAATTTATTAGATTTCACATGTTGGATATTATATTTGGTAACACTTTAGGGAACTTAGATTAACCCCTAACACACCAATTAGTAGCTTATTTACTCTGAATTATTAAGTATTAACTAAGCATCTATTAATTACTTCTGGAAGACACAATTCTACAACAAATAGACTATTATTTAAGAGTTGTATTTAAATATTTACTCATTTATTTTTATACTTTATTTAGGTTAATTTGTGCACATTTACATTAGATTTTTTTTTTTAAGCAAAGAAATTAGCGAGGCATAAACTTCAAAGCAGCTTATAGGTCTCTATCTGTGTCCTTGAATAATGTTCATTTATCCATTTCTGCTCAAATTCACTTGTTTTGATTCATATGTGGAATGCCATTCTCTCCATACAGTAGATTTCCTCCATATGGTTCATTTTATTTGCCATAATCAGTATTTTAAAGAGGTAAAGGTCGTCTTTTATAATTTTTCCTTTTGAGAATACGTCCAGATACCATACCTGAGGATCCTTAGGATCTTTGTAAATTAAGGCACTTTTACAGAGTCTGATGACATGGGCTAGTGCTGATCAGATGCAATAATAAACTGATCATCACCAGAGGAAACTCTTCTAGAAAAGCAGGAGTTTTGTCACTCCGGAGCATACAGGTGTGTGTTAACACAAGTATCAGCAACTCAAACATCATAATCCAGCTGTATCTGTGTTTGGTACTGATTCAGGCCGAAGGTGTGTGTGTTGGGGTCCAGAGAGCAGCTTTGTATAAACCAGGAAGTCATGCGTCAGGAGAGCAACCACGTCAAGGTAAGTTACAACTCCTAAAATTAGGTGGTCCACAAAAATAAAAAAATCAGGTTAGAAAATGATTAGTTGGATTTTTTGTATAGTTTTTACGCAACATCACCAAACAGATGCAGGTAAACATTGCCGTCCTGATGCACAAGTCAAAACTATCTCCAGGTTCGTTGTGCTGGTTCCTTTCTGCGTAGGAACCTTCATCCTGTTACTCTGTGATTTTATGAGTTTGAGTAGAAATGTTCTTATTAGAGATAGCAGTAAATCCAGACTGTCCTACGTCGTCATGGTGACAAGAGCTAAACAAAAAGACAAAACGGTTAATTCGCCACCATTTAATTCATGCTTTTAAACCGCTCCTGCAGTTTTCAGCTTTTAGAGACCAATCAGATAAAATTATAAATAAAAGCAAATTAAATGAGCTTTCCCCTCAGGGCAGCTCTGCTCAGCTCTTTGACTTGATCGCTCAGTCAGTCCAGTTATTTACTGAGGAACTCTTTCAGATGAAAGCTGAAACATCTTAACAAAAAAAAGGAAGTCTAGATGTTTTCTTTCTGTTGTCGTCACATGAATGATGTTCACAAAAGTTTCAATGGAGATGAAACTGACAGGCTTGATGTTGGAGGTGTTTGGTAAAGGTTTAGTTCCATGTAGAAAAGGCTTTCTAGTGTTTTATTTTAAAATATAATGGTGTTAATGACTGCAGCTTTTCTCAGGTTCACATGTGCAGAGGGAAAGTCTCCACCAGGTCGTGTGCCTTCTACAACAACGTTGAAGGTAACAGTCTAATAATCAATGTAGTAAGTAAGTAAGTCAATTTTATTTTTATTGCACCTTTCACAGAAACAAATCACAAAATGCTTCACAAAAACAACATGATTAAAGACAAAGAACCAAAAACATCAAGCAATGAATGAAAATAAAAGTTATTTAAAAGTTTTAAATAATTGGGTCTTCAGCTGCTTTTTAAAGGAGTCCAGACTGTCTATACAGCGTAAAACTAAAGGAAGTTCATTCCAAAGTCGCGGTGCAACAGACTGGAAGGAGCGATCACCTCGACTTTTAAATCTGGTCCTTGGAACTGTTAGGAGATTCTGGTCTGTGGACCTGAGGACTCAGGTTGGAGCTGTTAGGAGATTCTGGTCTGTGGACCTGAGAGCTCGGGTTGGAACTGTTAGTAGATTCTGGTCTGTGGACCTGAGGACTCGGGTTGGAACTGTTAGTAGATTCTGGTCTGTGGACCTGAGGACTCGGGTTGGAGCGTAGGTCTTTATCAGTTCAGTAACATAAACAGGAGCTTGACCATGAAAGTTAGAGTCAGGATTTTAAAATGAACTCTACATTTAACAGGTAACCAGTCAGAGACCTCAGAATAGGAGTGATGTCATCTTTCCTGTTTGCTCCAGTGAGGAGCCTCGCTGCAGAGTTCTGGACCAGCTGAAGGCCATAAAGGGCTTTTTGGTTCAAACATGTAAAAAGTGTGTTACAGTCATCTAGACGGGAGGAGATCAAAGCATTAAGAACCATTTCCTGTTCAGGTTTTGACACCAACTTTCTCAGTTTGGAAATATTTCTCAGATGATAAAAACAGTTTCTGACCAGCTGTTTTGAGTGACCTTCAAGAGACATTGATTGGTCGAAAATAACACCCAGATTCCTCAGGTTTGACTTTACAGCAGAACTTAAATGTCCAATATGTTGACTGATCAGAGGGACCGTCCTATCAGGGGCAACAATCAGACATTCAGTCTTTTCAGGGTTTAACTGAAGGAAGTTATTTTCTAACCACTTAGTAGCTGACAGACACTCCAGTAGTTCAGACAGTTTGTAGAACTCTGAGTCCTTGAAGGAGCAGTACAGCTGAATGTCATCTGCATAAAGGTGGTAGGAGACATTGTGACATCTACTAATGATCTGTCCAAGAGGATGGATATATAGTATCCATCCTCATAATGTATATGCAGCAACATGCTCCACTTATATTAATATCAGAGGGAAGGTTCTCCTTACTCAGATTCAGACTAGACTCAAAGACGCTGGATTTGACTGATTATATCAAAAATAAAGATTTATTAACACATTTTAAATGAACACAATCAAAAGATGGAGCTTGTGTCAAGAATTCATCTGATAATAGAACTGAGTGGAAACCTTTAAACTTATGGTAACAGTTTAGATGGTTTATATACAGTTATCAGGCAGAAAGAATGATCCTGAACAGAGTTTAATAAGATCTACATTTGGGTTTTAGGATGTGGAAGCTGAGGATGAATTTAATAAACTGGGCTGAGGAAGGACTCAGAAGTCGTTTGAATTGGTGAATGACTTGGACCGAGACTCATACTTTATCTTCTGGTGTAAACAATAAACAACTTGTTTCAGAAAAACTGAAACTAAAATGGACAAGTGGCTTTTAAAGCTGGTTTTAAACATTAATAACGTTACTAATAAGACAACATAAATATAACTAGTGTCTGTTTTACTGCAGTTCTTTCATTCTTCTCTTCCTCTCTAACATGAAGTGACTGTTTAGGAATATCAGTGGGTTACTTTGAACAAGTTTATTCAGCTCTTTGAAAAACTTTTAGTCTTTTTATATTAAATCCTAGTTCTTCATGTTTATTTGTCTTCTTTCAGAGAGGTGCACAGACAGAGATTTAGTTAATTCTATCCTTGACGTGGAAGATTTGGTGAAATTTGGCACCAAGCAGAGGTTTGAGTTTATTGTTCTTTTTGTTGAATTCCTGTTTAAATGAGTCCCATCTTATTTAAGCTTATCTGTGCAGGGTTTGTCCGTACTACCTGACCCGTTCTCTGAAACAAGAAGCAGACATCATTTTTATGCCATACAACTACCTCCTGGATCCAAAGGTGAGCCGACACATAAATGACTGGTTTGATCTTTTTCTTCACTAAGAGTTTCTGGGTTGCGTCAGACTTTTGTACAGAGCAGAGACTGTTCTAGGTAAAGCTCTGCTGTTTACCTGCATAAATGATTTAATGGTGGGATTCATATCTTCTTCCTCTTTCTTCATTTTCTTATTACTGTATAGGAATCTCTTATTTATAGACATCAAAATAGATCCTGATTCCTTACTTGGTATGTGTCTTATTCCTTTATAATTAGCCATTTCCATCTTAATTACGGTACTTTGCGTAGAGTTTAGAAGCCTTTTTAGTAATAAAAATAAACAGCTTTTCCTCTTAAAACGATCAGGTTTGGTGACTGGATTAAAAACATTTTGCTTGAATTGTTTGTTTTTCCACAGAGCCGCAGAGCACACAACATTGAGCTAAGAAAAGCTGTGGTCATCTTTGATGAAGCTCATAATGTGGTAAAGTTGTGTTCTTTCAAAAATACCATCTAGAACAGGACTACCCAATAGGCGGCTTGTGAGCTGGCCCACATGCTGTCTGTCATTCTTTCACTAACTCCATGTTGCCATCACAAGTGGTTCATAGATGCTGCTGTGGCCCTTTAAGATTTGTATTTGCTGGTCTAGAACTCTACTAACCTTTCACTGTGAAGGTTTTAACACGTCCTAAACTTGAGTAACTTTTCATCTCTGAGTCAATGAGAAGAAACGTTACAGAATTATAGTCTAAAAAAGTCCTCTCTGGATAGTTCTGAACATCGTCATCTCAGTCGAACAACGGGAGATGTATTATAAAAACATCTGAAGTTTATTTACTAAATGTTATTAGAATTCTTTAACTTTGCTAACAATGAAAATGCTGGAAACACAAATACAACTGTAGGTGAAACAGAATACTTTAAAACATGAAATATTTTAAAGAAAAGAGCCTAATGTTTTTTGTGGAAAACATTTAGTGTAAATCAAACTTTTGCCTTGAAAGCATCAAATTCCCTGGATTTGATTGGTCGTTTGTTTTCTATTTTCTTGGTCTTGAACATAAAGTAAAGTAAATTCGATCTGGGTCGCTCGTTCTTTAGTGATTTAGTCGAGTTTTGTGAACAGAGCTCGCAGGTTGTTGGTTTTTTTTTATTTGAGAATTTAAGATTTTTTTCCCCATCATCTGAGGGAGGATTACAGTGTTGGAGTGCAAATTTCACACTTTGAATTGGTGTGGTTCTCTTTCACTCTGTACCCTTTTTGTTTGTAGTTTTTTTTTCCTTTTACCTCTGAAAGCCGACCAAACCACCTGCACATTATGACACACTTACAACAGCTGCTTGTTTGAGGTGGTACTGATGAAATGAGCATTTATCATAAAGGAAAAAATATCAAAAAACAAGAAAAGCCATTGATTGGCCAGGATCAAAAACAGAAATCCACCTCCTATCAGTCAGTTTGTTCACAACAGAAACGAGCAGTGAATCCACAAACGACTGTAATAATCGAGACTTCTGACTAGATGTCAATAAGCCCCTCCCCCTCCTCACCGCCGTACATCTACTGACGAAACATTTTGGTCTATATGCGCTGCGCTCTACGTCACTAGGGTTCGCTTACAAGCAAACTGAGACCCACATTTTCAGGTTGGCCGAGTTCACTTGTTTGGTCCACATCAGAGTTCAGATGAACTTTGACCCCTGCTCAAAAACGGGTCTGTTTAAAGCAGACTACCAGCTCTGGTGTTTAAGATTCTTTTATCTGTAAACCTGAGAACATTCAGGTGTGTTTCAGCGACCCGATCCAATCGAACTGGACTAAATATACAAAACATAAAATGTCTGGAAATTTAGAATTGAACTGTATTTGAAACTCCAGGTTTTTTTTTTTTTAGACGGTTTGGTTCTCCTAGCAGACAGAACATCACAACAGATGATGAATTTTTCTGTCGTCTGCAGGAGAAGACGTGTGAAGAATCCATGTCGTTTGACCTGACTCCGTACGACGTGGCCTCGGCCATCACTGCAGTGGACAGGCTGCTGGTGGAGCAGGCTAACGAAGTCAGCCGTGGGAACTTGGTTAACGAAGACCTAAACGTAGAATCCCTCAGCTCTGGTCAGACTGTTAACAGACACTTAAACTGATTACAGAGATTATTAGTGGGGAAAAACTCATGTTTTAATATTTGTCTTTTTCAGGTTCAAAATTAGAAATAGACACCATTGCTAAAATCAAACGTAAGTATAGTTTAGAGAGACTGCGTTTGGGATCAGTTCAGCTGTAACTGTGAGGATTTGATGATCTTAACTTGATTGTGTCTGAATCAACAGAGATACTGTTGGATCTGGAAGCTGCTATCGATTCCTACGACGTTCCAAGTGACAAAGGCATCACAAAACCTGGAATGTAGGTGACGTCCTCCTGGATAGTATGAAGATTTATTTTTTTAATACAACTTCAGCAGAATCCATCAGAGGAGCAGTACAGAGTGAAATAATCCAGTCCTCATCTCTTTAAATTTGATGATCTTGATGATTAGTTCTTTCAGCTTTCCATGGGATTTTTCTCATTTTTCTTTAGATTGTCTATTTGTTAGTGTGTTCTCAGGATTATGTTACATCTTTAAATCCACCTATTGATTAGGGTGATTACTGGAACCATCAATTCCTGTCAGATAATCTCTATTGTGACTTATTGTCTGTTTTAGCTTCATCTATGAGCTGCTAGAGAGAGCCCATCTGACCTATAACACCAAAATGGCGGTTTATGAAGCTCTGGAGCAGATCCTCGGAAGCTTAGCCGGACGTTAGTATGACTTCTTTATATTTTCACTTTATATCACCAGATTTGATTCATATAAATATGTTTGATTCTGATCAGAACCAGGAATATTCCTCAATACGACTGGACTGCAGAAGCTGGCTGATATAATACAGGTACGCTACCTGGTGGAGTTCAAAAAGACACTTTTTAAATGCTGCCGTTTGATATTTAAAGGAATACTATGCAGTTTTGGCTTGTTCTCTAGCTCCCCCCGGTGTCCGTTTTAAGTCACTGCTGTAAAGACGTTAGCATTGTTTCTGCTCAGAAACACCTAAATCTACCTGTTGAAATGTCTTGTCAGCCTTCATAGCTTTCTACTGGAGCGGTTCATCACTCATTCAAAGAAATCAGCTGTGTTCAAGCAGGGAGAGATGGAAAAAAAATCAGGAATCTTGAGCTAAAAACACTCCGATGCTAGCATAACGGCTAGCTACATTGGGTTAGCCAAACTCTCGAGAAATTAGGGATGCACTGATCCACTTTTTTCACTGCTGGTACTGATATCGGTCGATACCGATACAGAAAAACCGCTGTAGTACCTAATGAACTATTTCTCACTATGTGGAAAAAAAACTTGGATCATCCTTTTTTGCAGGGCAACATATTTTTTCCTATTTAAAAAAAAATGTACAGAATAAACATTTATTTTATAGCTGTGCACCAGTACAGGACTCCTAAACAAACCAACAGCTTCACACGGTTTGTAAAACAATTAAAAACTAAAACTTCACCTGCTCAGTCAGTCAGTTAATGGTATAACACCTTAACCTTTTAAAATAAAGAACCTGACACTGAGGATAGTAGCTTTACTACTTTGGTCAAATGTAAAAACAAACTGGAACAAAACAAACCCTCTATTAAATGTCTCAGTCAGTTCAATTAGGAATTTAAAATACAATGTCAAATAAATTAAAGAGCTGAAATTGATGGGAAATCAAAAGCTGCACTGGCTGATGGGAAATATTAAAAATAAACATCAATCTGCTCTTTACAGTGAGTTTGTGCAACTGTGCAAACAGAAATTAAACATCCATTATAAAAGTAACTTTACTAATCAACTTCACTAGCTAGCTTAGTAAATTAAAAAAATAAAAACAATCAGAGATAGTCCCAGCTTGTTTCACCATTGATCAAGCAGATTTATCAAGCTCAGCCTTGAATATCAGTGGCAGGTTTTTGTTTAGGAACGTGAAAGTTTCTGCTCTCAGCTGTGAGTCTGTTTCACTTGGATCAGGGTTTTAAGTGTCTGACAACCTGTTGTCATCATCACTCTCAGCACGCTGTGACAGGAGCCCCGTTGACTACGAGCTGCACTGTTTGTGCAACGCAGCCGACACGACGGACAGCGTTTAACGTAGCGCTGTGTGGCGCTAAGCTCATGGCGAGTGGAAGCTACCATGGCTAAGCTAACCAGGAGAAGGCGCAGCTGAACCTTACGTTGCTGCCTGAATGAACCTCTGAAATGTTCAACGGGGTTTCACCACACAGCTGACCACAGACGACGTACGGCGTAAACTCTCTTTCAGCCGATACTATGGACACCGTTTAACATAACGCTGTGAGGCGCTCAGCTCTCATCCAGCCACTAAACGTGACACGGAGGAAACGTCAGAGCTCCAGACATCTGTTGTGAAACTTATCGTTCTGCACTTTAACGTGCAGGTCAGGTTGAACAGTCTCAGACAAATATTTTCAGCTCACCGTGTCGTAGCGTGGCTCCAGGTGGTTCATTAGCAGCTGGAGTCCCTTATCCACGACAGCCCATCCATGACAATACAGAATCCTCTGTGAGTTTTGTTACCTTCACACCATTAGATGGAAACTTTTCACCTCTTTCCTTCATCTCCTTCAAAGTCGGCTGCTTCATGTCGCCTCCCTTTTGTTTATTTTGTTTAACAAACTCTGCGTGCTAGTAGCACTAGCTCACGGCGTCACTCACAGCACATAGAAATGGACTGAATAGATCTCTCCTTATAGATCGGGAGCGGATCGGGCCCACTGTCACAGATATCTGATCTAGAATTTTTTTCTATATCTGTACCGATCCCGAACTTAAGATCAGATCGGTGCACCTCTACGAGAGATACGCGACTTTGTGAAATTTCAGGGCACCGGACCGAAGACTCAGTTACAAACGTGGTATTCTGGACACAAGCAGCAGATGGGGCTGAGTGACTTTCCATGAACCCTGTAAAGGATCAGGTTAGCACAGAAAAGATTTTAAAATACGAAAAAGTTACATCGTGTGCTGTAAATGTTGTTTCTGGGTGTAGTCCCCTTTCGTTCACTGTTTAAAACTCTTGTAATGTCTATTTGTCCAGAAATAATGTAAATCACAAATGTAGGAGTGCTACAGAACAGCAATCTAAAATGCATTTTAAAGCTTTTTTCTGTTTTTGACAAATAAAACTTGCATATAAATCAGACTTTTATCATCCTTCAGGTGAAAGAGAGCAATGATGTTTTTGTTTGTTTATTAAAGATCTCGTTAACCACTGGATAGATTTTAATGAAACTTTAAAAATGTAATAATTTGATGAACTTTTACAGCTGATTTGTTTTTGGAGGAAGTCTTAATTCATGATGGCCGCTACAGCTAAATGCTAATAGATCACATTAGTTTGTGCATCATAATGTTTCAAGATTTGAACAAAACAAGTCTCATTTCATAATTTCTCTCTTTGAAACTCAGTGCTGGTATCGTTTTGCATTCATCCATGGATTGATGGAACTTTATTTCATTACTTTCTTCTAAATCGGTGTCATTCATTCACTTCCAGGTAGCTGTAGTGCAGCAGTGACTCTCTGTGTTTTGCTCTTGTAGCTGGTATTTTGTGGTGAACCATCAGATCAAGACAGACAAAAACAGATGGAGTTTAACACGGCTCATTTTAAGGTTTGTTCTTTTTCTATTCGTATATATGTTTACTAATCAGGATACTCTGTGCATCATCAGCTGGATGAAGAGCCTCACTGTTAAATTAAAAATAGGACTGGTGCCTCCAGGAGTTGAAAATGTTATTCCTCGGGAATTGATCTGTGAGCTCCAGTTGTATTTTTGATTTGGAAACGTTTTTAATTACATTTTTTGCAGTCGTTGTTGTAGCAAACAGCTACTTTTCTTTATGTTTACTGATTCTGGTAAATTTTTGAGCCGCTGCTCCTCATCTGTGGGATTCCCTCCCTGAGACGTTGAGGGTACCCCAACCTGCACACGGCTTTAGAAAAGAACTAAGAATGTTCATTTTTAGTAAAGCTTTTAATATTTATAGTTAGTTAGCTTAATTTATTGAATGTATTTGAAACAGCTTATTTTACATTAGGCCATTTATGGTGTTTGTTTTGACCAAACAATGTCCAAATGACTATGCCACTGTGGGTGCTTCAGCATAAATAGCATTACTAACAGGTGATATAGTGTTCTTAATCATCACTGACTTTTTTGAGCATGGTTGGTTTGAAATGCTAAAACTTAGCAGCTAATTTGGCACCAATCTATAGTAGTGTCTGTCCTAATCTGACTATCCATGAATACTGGTGGTCAGTGGACTACTTCCTGTTTAGAGGCTCTGCCTGCTTTGAGTGATGTCACTGGTGGGTGTGGTCTCTAATGTAGATAACTGATAGAACATTGACTAATTCATTTGGATGACTTGGTTTGTGCAGACTAACTTCTGTTATCGTCTCAGGTTCACATCCACCGAGACAACAGCTCGCACAAGAAGAAACAAACAGCTGATCCGTGGTCTTCATCTTCATCAAAGAAACAAGGTTGCGATCGCTTGTTGCTGTAAATATACTAATACTAATATTGTCGTCTTTATTTTTTTCCCTCATGAGCGACAGACGAACTTATTTAAATTAGTTGGTTCTTAATCTTTAATTGTTTTCGTTTGTTTGAAGCTGCTTTTAGCTGGTTTAAATGTGTTTCTGTGCACTCTGTAGGAAACATTCTGAGCTACTGGTGCTTCTCACCTGGATTCAGCATGCAGGACCTGGAGAAGCAGAACGTTCACTGCATCATTCTCACCAGTGGGACTCTCTCACCTCTGACCTCGTTCACCTCTGAGATGAGGATGTAAGTTCACCGTCAAACAACTTCCTCTCTCTCCTCACCAACATGACCTTTCTTCCCCTTTGGATTAAATTAGGGATGCTCGATATTGGCTTTTTTACCGATATCCGATATTGTCAAAATTTTACCGTAATTTCCGGACTATAAAGCGTACCTGATTATAAGCCACAGGTGTTTTAATGTTTAATTACCGTATATATGAGTTCCTGCTACCACAGAGGGGATTGTCGGGACAGAGATGACTGTTTGGGAACTACTGTATCAAAATAATCAGCCTACCGTGTCATCGTCTTCCTCCTCCTCCTGCGTACTAAAACCACCAAAATCCTCTTCAGAAACAAACAGGCCCAGAATGGCCTCTTCAGCCACTCTCTCTCCTTTGTTGTCGCTCTGAAAACCAATAAAATCATCTTCCTCTTTGTCAGTCTGAGTCAGACAGCCTCCGAACAGCTTCAACAGCTGTTGCGCAATCCTCTTCTATGGCCACGCATCGCGTTTGCGCATGTAATTTACGTGACCGTGTAAATCACAACGCGTTTGCGCGTTTTACGTAAGCGCATTTCCGTAAACGCGCTGTGAATCGTGCGGTCACGTAAATGCGCTTACGTAAAATTTAGCTGAGCCACAGATAAAGCCTAGTTTATACTTCTCCGTCTGCGTCGGTACGGAGACATGCAACGCCATTATACGTCGACGCAAGGGCTCTCCGACACCTACGCAAGGACGGACGGAGTCGAGCTCACTTTTCTAAACATCCGTCGAACGAGACGAAGAGCGCACGTCTCTGATTGGTCGGCTCAACACCTCGTGATCATTTCCAGCTTGATGCCGCTATCAACAGAGTAGCAATAGTAGAATCTCGCGGAAGCAGATATGGATCAGCTCGAGAAACGTCTGGCAGACAAAGTACAACATTTATATCATCCATCAGTGTCCCTAAAGGGTTAAACAAGAGCTGCAGATTCGCTCGTCGTCTGCCTCGTCCTCACTGAACGGACGGACATTCAACAGACTCCTGTTGTTGTCTCCTCACTCCTGTTTCATTCTTTTTAACAACATTGTTTGTTCCTCCAGATCAATCTGTTCAAACTCAATCAAAATTCGCTCTCTGTCGGCCATTACTGAACTGAAGTAAACAAACTTTGGTCGACCGAGGCATTACTGCAGAAAAGTTATGCGCCCTCTGCTGTCCTGGTGGTGAATTGCTTCACAACACTGACGGAGAAGTAAAAATCAAAAACGTCTCCGTCAATACGTCTGCGTCTGAGCGCAAACGTGCTGTCGGAGACGTATAAACCAGGCTTAAGCCGCACCGTTGTATAAGACGCAGGGTACAAAACGAGTGAAAAAAGTAGCGGCTTATAGTCTGGAAATTACGGTAATTTCCGATACCGATATAAACCGATATCGATATAAGCGGTGTAGCCCTCGTTAAAAAAAGACAAACACAGTATTTAATGCAGGGTGTGCCAAAAAATTAAAAACATCTCAAAAACTATACATCAGATTTGTTCTATTTTGACATTTTGGGAGAGAGGAGAAGTAGCTGAACAGTTTGATGTATAATATGTGCACGGTATGTAAAGGTCATGTGTGTCATCATTACAAAAACCGATACCGATATTACATTTTAATGCCGATATTATCGGTGGACCGATAATATCGAGCATCCCTACATTCAATGTTTCTCTTAGATCCTGAACAATCGCTCTGTCAGACTGACAGCGGCGCTGCAGTGAGACTGAATCCCGGCACACTGACGTGTTCTAGTGACACGTCAACATTTGATCACCTAATAAAACATTTTTCCGTCCCTCCACCTCACCACAACCACCTCGAGTTTCGAGCTCCTCACCCTATCCCTAAGGCTGAGCCCGGCCACCCTGCAGAGAAACTCATTTCAGCCGCTTGTATCCTGTCATTACCCAAAGCTCATGACCAGGTGAAGATTGGAAGGTGGATCGACCGGTAAATAGAGAGCCCAGATAATGTAAAGAATATATGTATTTGTATGTGTTTTACATTCATTTGTTTGATGGTGATGATGGCTACTCTTCCTCATGATACAGACCGTCCAACACTTCAGATAATCCTCTGCAATGAGGCATATAAAAATATTCACAAATCTCCTTTAGATTAGCAAATATTTTACATATTTCCCGGGAAAAAGTCTGCAACATTTATTTTATCAACTGAAATTATTACAGAATGGATGAAATTTAAATCACTTTACTGATTAGAGCCTTGATTTTTCTGTTTTTATACTTTGTGACATTCAGTAAGTTTAAAGAGCGTCTGATAAATGAGTGTCTACGTTGTTAACAGCAGTCTGGCTCTGTTTTTTAATTTTGCTACAGAAAGTTCCCCGTGCTTCTTGAAAACGGTCACGTGATCAACCGGGACCAGATCTTTGTCAGCATCATTGGTCAAGGTCCAGACGGAGTTCAGCTGAGTTCAGCGTTTGATCGGAGGTAAATATTGTCTCTCCATCATTAAAGAGTAGCTGGATACACAAAGAGCATTTTTTAATTTTATTTTGCAGAAACAAAATGCAATATGTTTGATTTGTTGAGGACAAAATGTTCTCAGTGAGGTTACTGGAAAAATAAGTGAAAGTTATTAACAGATTTTTAATTAATACAATCAAAAGGTGGAGTTTATCTGATAATGGAACTGATTTAAAGCTTTAAACTAATGGTGCCAGTTTAGATGAGCCATGGACATTCATCAGGCAGAAAGACTCATTTTAACTGAGATTTACCAACAGCTAAATGTGGGAAATGAGGGTGAATTTAAGATGTTTAGTCTCAAATTTGGGTTTTAACAGGTGCTTGAAATCCTTGAAAATGCTTGAAGTTCAATGTGGTATTGAAAATGTTTGAACTTTTATCAGCCAAAGGATTGGGCCATGGCTCAGGGTAAGAGGGTCTACCGTGTGGAAGACCAGAGTTCAAACCCCAGCCAGTCCTACCAAAGTGTCCTTGGGCAACATACTGAACCTCCAACTGCCTCCCAGGTGCCATCCAAGATGGCAGCCCACTGCTCAATGTTGATAGGTCAAAAGCAGAGATGAATTTCTCTAAGGGGATGAATAAAGTAAATGTTGTTATTGTTGTGTTATATATGAAAGAAAAATGTCCATAGAAAATTTGAATCCAGATAATTTTCGACCAGAATGTTTACCATTACATTCATAGACACGCCTGTTTTTCCAATTCAAATTTTATTTCATTAAATGCAGATAAAACGCTGTCAAAGGTTACGACGAAACATTTCTTCATATTTTAGGGAACATTTAGATCTAGATAAAGAAAAACCAACATTACTAGTAAACACAAGAAGTAACTTATTCTCATGTAGTGGTTTATGAATTGGTCTGAAGGTAAAAACAAGTGATTTTTTAAATGTTGTTCATCATTCCTTTACTCCATTACTCCATGTGTTGGTTACTCTGCAGCAGCTGCTTTAATATTTTCTCTGTTGCAGGTTTGTTCCTGAAAACATGGCGTCTTTAGGAAACACTGTTGGTGAGTTATTATAATAAACTCAAACTGTTTAAACCTGCATCACAGGAGAGACGTGTTTGATAAATAACAGAGTTCAAAATTCACACGAGGTGTTTTAGCTTTTAGGATAACGTTTAACTCCACAGCAGGTTTTCATTAGTTCTGTTGGGTTGATTTGTTTTCGTCTTCCATTTAGTTCTGAATGGTCTCATGTAGGGATGTACCGATACCACTTTTTTCAAAACCGATCTGATACCGATACTTAAATCTGAGTACTCGCCGATACCGATACTTCTGCCACACAAAAAATGCAACGAATTGGAATACAGGTTTTATTTTTTCTTCTCTGCTTTTTACAACAAATAACTGTGTTAGATAAAAAAATAAAATATATTAATAAAAATTATCATAAAACTAAAATATAAGGTGAAAAATAACCATTTTCTGTGATTTCACAGTGAAATTACTGCAGTTTTCCACATTTTAACTAAATAAAATGAACTATTTGGCACCATCTCCAGCTCTCAACCCACACTGTTCCTCTTTAGCTCAATAGCTCCCCCTAGTGTTCAATATAGGAAACTACAACAGAAATCACAAGTCACAGACAGTGAAGCCACTGGTATCGGGTAACTTTAACTGGTATCGGGCCGATACCAGTATCGGTATTGGTACATCCCTTGTCTCATGTCATTTCTTTACATCAGATCAATGCCTGTAACTGTCAGGATCAGGTTTTATTTCATGTCACACTTTTATACATTTGTGTTCAAATATTTACTAAATCTTTACCTTTTTCTGGACTGTGTTGATCGGAAAATAAACTTTGAGACAAATTGCAGCAGGTAAAATAAGTATTGAACACGTCATCAATTTTCAAAGTTAATCTATTTCTAAAGGTTCTCTTGACATGAAAATTTCACCAGATGTTGGTAAAAGCAATCCATCCAATCCACTCATCAAAATCAAGTCATCTACTGTATAATGTTCATACATTAAGTTATGTGTAATGGAATGACTCAGGGAAAATTTATTGAACACAGGAAGAAAGGAAGGTGCACAAAATCCTGGAAAGTCACGACACCAGCTGTAATCTATCAGTCATTAGAAAACAATCCTTCCACTCAGGGTTCCCACGGGGTCTTAAAAAGTCTTAAAAGCATTGAATTTATGAATTTGGAAATAATACCTTAAAAAAGACTTGAAAAAGTCTTGAATTTTGATATCTGGGTCTTAAAATGTGTGCTCTATGTAACTTCTCCTTATCTCATTTCACCTCAAAGGTTTCATTTGTCAACCACGATTATTCTGATTAAATAAGTTGTCATACTTTGCACATTCCACATTTCTTTTAAAAATAAATGAACATGTGTTCAAGAACTTTTGTTTTTCCTTGTCAGTAGGTCTGTGAAATGGGTATTAAATTTTTATATAAATGGTCTTAAAAATGTCTTTTAAAAAGACTTGGATTTGACTAGAAGAAACCTGTAGGAACCCTTTCAACTTAGTTCAAATCAGTATCAGCTCCCACTGATGACCTATGTCTAACTCTTATTTTACCTGCTCTATATCCTGACAGTTTGTGTTTCTCTTTCTGATGATCTCCAATCAGCTGATATTTGTCATCATGTCCAGATTTTTGGGAGTGGTTTTTGTCATTGAAGTAAAATTCCTTCTTTTCTCCTCCTTAGATGTTTGAGGAATTTCTCCACATTTTTTCATTCAGTTATCTTGATATTTCAGTCCCACGTTGTTGAGCTAAGTTTGTTTTCTCCTCAGCTAACCTCAGTCGTGTGGTTCCTCACGGCCTCCTGGTGTTTTTCCCTTCGTTCCCGTTGATGGAGAAAACCCTGGAGTTTTGGAGGGTCAGTAGAAACTCATCATATTAACTTGTTAGAATAAAATCTTGGCTGTTTGGTTTTTATTTAATAGATTCTTGTTCTAACTTTTAAATAAACTTGGAGTTATTGTATGAATTTAATGCTTATCTTTGATTATCTTTTATTAATTGTCTTCCTGTGAATTCGTCTGGTGTATTTTTATTTTTGTCTTTAGGCTAATGGACACGCGGCTCGCATTGAGAACATTAAGCCCATGTTTGTAGAATCAAAAGGACGGGGAACCTTTACTGAGGTGATTTTATCAGCTTTAAAATGGATGCAACCTTCAATGATCTGAGTGCCTCAAAACAAAAAGCTTAAAAAAATAATAAAATCAGTCCGTAACGAGAGAATTGGCTCAAAACAAAGATTTTGTGAAAGGGAAAAAGACTAAGTTAAAAAAAGAAGATAAAAATTGAAAATTTGTTAGAAGTGAAACTAAAAATATTTGAATAAAAAAATGTCCACGTTCACTTTTTAATATTTAATTATTTTCCAGATTTGTACTTTTTCTGTTTCACTTTAGTTTTGTACGACCTCCCTGTAAAGCTCCTTTAGTTTTATTACTGACTGAATGTGTTTCTGTGTTTATTTGTAGGTTATTGATGGTTATTACAGCAAAGTTAATGATCCTACGTCTAAAGGAGGAAGCTTCTTTGCTGTGTGTCGAGGGAAGGTGAGGTGATGGAGCTTCAGAATATGATCATCATCCTTTTTCTCTAAAACTCGTCTGTGTTCTGATTGAGATCCTGTAGATTAAATTAGGCTGTAGTTTACCTGGATGCTGTTGTTTGATAACAGTTCTGTTAATCTTTCTCAGGCCAGTGAGGGTTTGGATTTTGCAGACAACTTTGGTCGTGGTGTCATCATCACCGGTCTTCCTTTTCCTCCCAAATTAGACCCTCGGGTCATCCTGAAGATGCAGTTTTTGGACGAGATGAGCAGAAGGAAAGCTCCTGGGTTTAAGGTGAGGGATACTGGTGACTGAACTTTGTTAAACACCAGTTTATTGATGCTCATCACTGTCAGGATTGATATTTTTGTACTACCTTCCCGTATGTGGTCAGTTTTTGTCAGGGCAGGAGTGGTACAGACAGCAGGCCTTCAGAGCCGTTAATCAGGCCATCGGAAGAGTCATTCGCCACAAGGAGGACTACGGAGCCATCTTCCTGTGTGATCAGAGGTCAGACATAAAGCACTAATGTTAATGATTCATGGATACGTTATAGAAGCTTATACTTTAGATAGAGTTGAAGTGTTTGTCTTTAAAGGGATGTTTGGGTCATTCGGAAATAGCTTCTATCAGTTATTTATCTACAGCAGGGGTGCCCAATCTTTTTCGCCACAGGAGCTACTTTTATAATGAGTAGGTCTACGTGATCTACCCACTTGTCCGGGGTGTGTGTGTTCAGAAACACAGGTATCGTGCTGAAATTAATGGCAATTTGTTTCAACCTCCAAATAAAATCTCTTAAAAGTGTAGTCATAAAACTAGGTAAAAAATAAAAGCTAAAATAAAGTACCAGAATTAGAGAACCAGTCTAGGAGTCCACTGTTGGCATACAAAGGGCCACCACGCCATCGGTCCACCTTGGCACTGCACAGTTGCTCCTCCAGGCGGCTGCCGATGCGCACCCGGTCCTCAGCCACGCTCCAAGACAGCCGTCACTCCCCGGATGCGTCACGTTGCCTAGCAACGTTACCAGCCTGACTGCGCGGGTCCTCTCCCGGTCACAATGTGCACCTCGTCCCTCCCTCGGTCTCCTCCCGGGACAACCCTTCTGTGGCTCCACATTCTCTTCAGCGCTCCCCGAGGGACAGACGCGCGCACCGTGCCTCCTCACCGGCCATCCACGCCATGCTCAAACCTGCGCATTTCTCTCCAGCGCACGCCCTCCTCGTTCTCTCTGTCCTCTGTTTTTTCTGTCTGTCTCCTCTGCTTGTGCGCACCTCGTCCTCCCATTCCAGCTTCTTAATCAGTTCATGCGCTTCACCTGCGCCTCGTCAACCAACCACCCCGCTTCACACAGACCCGTGTCTGGGGGGTTCACAGAGGAGGAAAAAATGCAAACCAACAAATCATGCGAAAGAAAAACTAAGTAAACAAAAACATGCAAAGAAAATTAAAGGAAAAATGCACCAATTTCCCCACTGTGTGACATTTAACGTAGGTTTTGTGGCACGACTGCTGTCATTGTAAGTCGTTTCCCGGGGGCGAGGGGGAGAACTATCACGTGATTTACCAGTAATCCTTCAGCGATCGACCGGTGTGAAACTTTTACGTCAGTTTCTTGTTTGTTGTTTTCTTCCTCCACAGATTTAAAAACTCTGACGCTCGAGCAAATCTCCCGTCGTGGGTCAGGCCTTACGTTCGTCTGCCTGACGGATTTGGGAACGTTGTTCGCGACGTCTCTCAGTTCTTCAGGGTCGCTCAGAAAATGGTGCGTTATAGTTCACTCAGGCGCTGTTGTTTTTAATGAAATCCACTCTGATGTTGTCTAAGCTGCTGCTTTGTTTCTGATTGTTCCAGAGGCCTGTGGTTGTACAGACGCCTGCAGCAGAAAACATGGCAGCTGAGAGTTTATCAAATACCTCCTGTTTCTCCTCCTGCTCCTCCTCCTCTGTAAGCTGCTACGCCCAGAAGGCGAAGGTCCTGGATGCTCATCTTCCCAGCCTGAAGAGGAGGAAACTCAGTGAGTTTTAAAAGCTTAAAAACCTGTTTCTATATTATGATTTTCTATTCTGTTCTTTTGGAGTCACCGTTTCTTTCAGAGACTTTTATTTAAAATGTGTCTGCCTTAGAGTTTCACTGTGTGATAGAGGACAGATTTGAACACAAAATGAATAAATAAAACCTTCTACAGATAATAATAATAATCTTTATTTATAAAGCGCCTTTCATACAGAAAAAACTGTAACTCAAGGTGCTTAACAAGTTAAAATGACCCCACATAAACCACATTCCCATCCCTCCCCCATAAAAAGCACACATACACACACACACACACACACACACATGCACACACACATGTACACATACACACAAAGGACATTGGGCTGAGTACAGATGAGCAGGTTCTAAGGAAACGCCATCAGAGGAGCCCTCTGCACCAGCAGCAGCAGGTCAACAGCAGCAGCCAATGCACCGACACGGGGCGACCAGAGGAGGCAGGGCTGAGACCCCACCTCCACCTGGAACCACCTGGAGAACCAGAGGGGGCAGGGCTGAGACCCCACCTCCACCTGGAACCACCTGGAGAACCAGGCAGCCACAGCTGACCACCGCTCCCGAGGCAGAGGACTCCCTCAGAGGAAACACAGGAAGGAAGATTAAAATAACAAGTTAAAATATAAAATAACATCAGATAAATATAAGAATAAACAATAAAACAGTGATAAAATCTAACTAAATACCTAAAATCTATTAGACTAAAATCAGCTAAAGGTTAGACTAAAAGCAGTTAAACAGACTAAAAGTAATTAAACACAATAAATTAAAATTACACTAAAAACAGTTAAACAGGTTAAATAAATAAGAAGTAAAAAGGTGAACTAAAAGCATTTAAACAGACTATAATAAATAATACTTAGTTAAAAGCTAGCTTAAAAAGGTGGGTCTTGAGCCTGCCTTTAAACATGAACGTTCTCTGCAGCCCTGAGGTTCTCCGGCAGCCTGTTCCAGAGGTGAGGGCCATAATAATAAAAAGACGCCTCACCGTGAGTATGCGTTCTAACTTTAGGGATGACAAGCAGACGGCTGCCAGAGGAGCGCAGAGACCGCAGAGGTTCATACGGTAAAACAGTTCTGAGAGATAAGAAGGCCCAAGACCATTAAGACACTTAAAAACCATTAAAAGAACCTTAAAATGGATCCTAAAACACACAGGTAACCAATGCAAAGACTTCAGGATGGGCATAATGTGCTCCTGCCTCCTGGTCTTCGTCAGGACACGTGCTGCTGAATTTTGTAAGAGTTGTAGACCTGAGATTCTCTTTTTGGGAAGACCAGAAAGCAGGGCGTTACAGTAGTCCATTCTACTGGTGATAAAAGCATCAGTGTCTCTGTGTTGGCCCCAGAGAGAATGGGGCGGACTCTTAGGTGATAAAAACCTATCTTAGTAATGTTTTTAATGTGAGGGATAAAAGTCAGCTCAGAGTCAAAAATCACGCCCAGGTTCTTCACTTGTACAGAAGGATTCAGAGACAGTGATTGTAGTTTTGGTAAAAGTTTCTCTCTCTGGGCCTCAGGACCGATGACTAAAACCTCAGTTTGTCCCGGTTGAGCTGGAGAAAGTTTTCTGCCATCCAGGATTTGATGTCTGAAATACAGTTAAAAAGTACTTCCACTGGCTGTGTGTCATCAGGATAAAGATGAAAGATCAAGATAAAATCTTGTCTGTTTGGTAAATTAGTGCACATTTTACCTCCTTTTAAATAAACTTTACTTTATCTCGTGTTTCTGTGATCAGGTGAAAACGGAGGCGCCAACGGGATGGCTAAAATCTGTATCGACTACGAGTCTGAAGTTCACGAGAGTCATAGGAGACCGGCCAACCTGCTGGATGCTCTGGATAGAGGTGACTGTCGCCATGGAGACGATGATGATGCTGTTGGAGAAGAGAAGGTAACTTCTATCTAAGACTTCTGCCGTCAAATCAAACAACCCAGCAGAGTTTCATAGGGAGTCTGATGCATGATAAAACGTCAGATTCGTCTTTGGACCTTTTGCTTCTGTAGGCAAGCCGTTTGTCCACTCTGTCCCTTCAATACGACAAGAGAATGGAGGACGAATTACGAGGGGGGAAACGGAAAATTAAGCTGGTTCAAGAACAGGTTTGTATGATGTTGAGTGAAACCTAAAGCTCATTTCACATGAGGCGTGTAGGATCATGTAGGGGTGTAACGCTCCGGTTCATCTTAGTACACGATGAATCCTGTGGTCACAGTTCTTTAACGTGACCCTGCTTGTTGTCTGGTTGTGTCTCTGCAGATTTATCTCAAGTAAAATAGTTTAACTAAACTAAATCTTAATATGACCTCAAACATGTTCTGAGAAAACCATATTTAAAAACATCAGCATGCTCTTTTATTTCAGTCGGTGTGTTTGAATTTCTTTTTGAAGAAGCTGGGCGTCTCTGAGGACGTGTCTGAGGAGGGTAAAGCCAGCAGGGCCAGACACTTCCTGGCAGACATGAAGAAGTCTCTGAGTAAGGTGACCTTTGACCGGATCATTCAGGCTCTGCAGACCTACAAGAAGACCGATGACCTGGACGTGCTGCTGACCGAGACGGTCGTTTTATCTGAAGACGAGAATACTCACCGCCTTCTCCGAGGTACGCTTGATTTACTTAAGCATCAGAATAAAATGACCTGTCTGAATTTTGGTTTTGGTTCTGTTGAATGAAGTAACGATACAGCTTCTGCCCTTCAGGTTTCTACCAGTTTGTTCGGCCGCATCACAAAAAGAGTTACGATGAGAAATGTCAGGAGCTGACAGGACAGGGCTGCGGGTTCAAGCCAGATCACACGCTGTCCAAAGACGAGAAGAAAGCCGTGCTGCTGCAGAGCGGTAGGAACCTCTGATCCCAGACCAGCTCCTTTTACACATTTGACAGAAGGGTTCAAACGTAAAACTAGATTCTGCAGTTTCTGGAGAGGTTGTGTTAAGAAGCTAAAGCTGTTCAACCCTCATTATTATTAATGTTAATTTGATAAAGTGTGAGAAAAAAAAAGAGATTAGAAAAGCTGCTGATTTTCAAATGTCTACAGTAAAGACCACACCTACTGGTGACATCATTCAAAGCAGGCGGAGTCTCTAGAAACAGAAAATAGTCCTCTGACAGGAGCAATGCTCAGATCAGGAGAGACACTGCTGCAGACTGGTGAGCAATTTGTTGCTAATTTTCAAATATTTATAACAAGTCTTGATCAAAAAAGTCACACTGATGCATTCAAACCCAGCAGAATAGTGTTTAACTGTTGGTTACACTGCATCAAGTTTTGGTTTGCAGCTCAAAAAAGGTTGTTGAGGAAAATTCTAAACTCTTAACAGGGTTTCCCTCAGTGCTTTATAAGCGTGGCGGGCTGTCAAGGCGTTTCTTGGACCCCCGCCAAGCTTAAAGCTCCCAAGAGGAAAGCTAACAGCGGCTAACACCACATGTGTGTTCACCGAGTGAGCGCTCGGTCGTGTTTAAAGGTACCATAGGGAGTTTGGTAAACAATGTAGCTTAAAACATTTTTCTCATGCCTCTTAACAACATTCTAACATAGTATAGCTATAAATATAATGTGATGATTAAAAAAAAAGCTCAAAAGAAATCAATAAGTTGGTTCTCTTGCAGTTCTCTAAAAACCTCAGCCAATCATATGTTTTGGACTGAAAGCAACTATTGGACAATCCGGCTGTCTGTCTCACTGAAGCGCCTCACTTCCTCACTGCTTGGATCCTCCATTAATGCTGCTGGAGCATTTTAAAGCAGAACATCCAGGAAGAGAGAGAAGGACAGAAACAGCTGACTGTTAGTGCTTCAATTTTATGAAAAAATACGAGTCCCAAAAGATAAACACCTTTTCAGCTAGCAGAAAACTAAAAACGTTTGGACGTAGAAAAAGGAAAAACCTGGGGGAACGTTTCAACAGCTGGAGTTTGGCTCTCTATTGTTTCTGTGGTGATTCTCGGTCCCATGTCCGGAGGAGGCTGGCCTACGAATTATACCCGACGGGAGGGGTGAGAGCTCTGAGACGTGTTTGTGTAAAATAGTTGGCGATACCTAGCTTGTTTGAAGACTCCCTATGGTACCTTTAATGGAGGTTTTGTGGCACAACTGCTGTCCTTGTAACTCGTTCCGTGGAGGGGAGAACTGTCCCACGATCTAATAGCAATGAATGACTGTGTTTAAACGGTCGATCAGTTCATAGTTTATCTGCTACGTCCTCGTTTTTTTGAGGCGCATTGAACGCACCATCAGTAAAACCTAAGGGAGCCAGGTGGTGCACAGCTGCAGTTAGAAACCCTCGTGACAGGTGAGGAGATATGTAATGATTTCTGCTCTTACTGCTCAGTTAGCCACTAGAAGAGTCTGTTAGTCAGTATTTGTAAGATTACAGACACAAAGTACTATTAATTAAAGGAGGACCTGAGAAAATGGCTTTGTTAATGATTCACATTTTTTGTTTCATTTTTAAGAATCCAAATTTTAAAAAATTGGCTATATCAATTAATTGTTCAATTCAATATACTATATATATATATATATATATATATATATATATATATATATATATATATATATATATATATATATATATATATATATATATATGAGGTTAAATAAAATAATTGGTGAAAATAAAATGAGTGATGATTGAGACGTCGGTAAACAACAAGCTGGTTGTTTTGGTGTTTGAACCACTTTTTAATGTTCAGCCAAAATCCAACTAATTAACATTATCAACACATTCATTTAAAATGAGTTTTATGTTGTTTATACTCAGAACCTTCAGAGGGGTTCAGCAACCAAAAATACTAGGGATGTCCCGATCCGATCACGTGATTTTGGACTCGATCGGAATCGGACGTCACCTCCCGATTCTACATGCGCAACGCCCCGCCAAAATAAAAGCCGCTATGCCTTCAGAAGGAAGTTTGGGTTTTTAAATATATGTTAAACAATCTAAAGCACATGGGATTTATATATAGTCTATATTTGTGCACATATATTAACCATAATCAGAGTCTGAATCAGTTTCCGCCGGTCCAGGAGGAGGGAGGGGCCGGGACCCGGAGACACGCGAACTTATCCAGCAGCGACCGAGTTCGCTGCTCTCTCCACACCCACCGGGACTCGTCCTCCCCCTGAACAGAAAGCAGCCACGCACCGACGGGACTGCTCGGTCTGGAGGAGGCGGAGAGGCCGGCGTGGAGCGAGTCATACCCACGCTAACTCGTTCCCCCTACGCCGTGTCTCCCTCCAGGCTCAGAGGAGATTCTGCTGAGTGCTGCAGGTACACCACGTCACAACACCCGCCCTCCGTCGGGAAATAAATTGGGCGATGTTAAGATTTTTAAAAAGCGCTTTCTGAGGAGGAGCTTCTGATTAAATGTCGCTCCAAAACGATTTCTCCAAATAGTCTAATTAAGAAGTTGTTCAGAGCTGCTGCAGTCAGAGGATAATGCAGAAGGAGAAGCTGATGACTTAAGAAATGATCCGGGTCATTGTCAGTAAACAAGTTTGTTCTTTCTGGGCAAAAAATGGAGCAGAGTGTTAAAATAATGTTGACATTTTTTCTGCACCTGAACAGCTGTAGGAAAAAAAGATTTTCCTCAAAAAGTTACTTTAACCACAAACTAATTTTATGCACAGAGAATTATGTTTAAGTATTTAAACATATATGGATATGATAGAGTATACAGATGGATGGATTTATGTCTGCAGCATGACATCATTTTGTTACTTGTTTGTTTTTATTGGTTAAACATCGACAAAGCAGAACACAGAAGCAGCTTGAAGCAGAAAGTGTGAGTATGTCTGTGTCTGGAGGCTTTATAAAGTTGATCACAACAACATATTAAAAAGATCGGATCGGGACTCGGGATCGGCAGATCTTCAAAATCTAATGACTCAGACTCGGACTGGAGGGCCAAAAAACCTGATCGGGACATCCCTAAAAAATACTTTCATTCTCAAATAACCTTCATAAAAATACAGAAGTTGCAGTGATTCAAATAAAAGGAAGTTATTTACTAGTTTTGTTTCCATCCAGCCTCAGAGCGACAGCCGGCTGGAGTTCTGAGCTCCTCATCTTTGTGCGCTCAGCTCGATACGCAGCAGCTCAACGGAGGAGGACAACACCTGAGTCAGCAGGGATTAAAGGAACCGCAGGCTGGTAGGAGAACTCATCTTTCACAGATTCAGCCAAAAACTAATTATGACATCAACAGATAAAGGGTTTATGTACAGACAGAAAACAAGTGGCAGGAATTCAGGCTTCAGGTTTCGTACAGGTGTGTTAAATCTGTGAAGGTTTTGAAAGGTTTGAAACTACAGATGTGCCAAAAAATGTCTCGCAATCTAAACTGGCCCATATTCAGCTCAGTTCTGTTCTCAATTTCATCAATTTTGTTTGTTTTTATTTACTTTTTCTTTTGAATCAAATAAATATATAAATACATTTAAAACATTCAAAGCTCAGTCAAAACTCACAGTCAAAACTCATATTCATTTTTATCTGTTGTTGTTTATTATATGAATTATACCTTTAATTAGTTGGGATGATTGTCTCTCAGCTACAGTCCTGACAGGATCCAGAATCAGGAGAAATCACACCTCATCCTTTACATTTTCACCAACTCCTTCATTTTATTTTAAAGAATTTCTGTTTGAAACTTTTTTCCTATCAAATTCAGGAGTTTTCCCTCCTGTTTTCCTATAAGCTCGTGATGTTTTCAGACTAGATTAATTAAAAGGCGTTTCTTTTGATGATTAAGCTGTACCCATCTTCTCATCAGGGTTCTTGAAATCCTTAAAAATGCTGGAATTTTAATATAGTATTTTAAAGGTTCATCACTTTCTCTCCACTCTGAATCTTTTCTTTTACATCTCAATAACAGGTCAAAGCTCTGCATTGGTCAAACTGACCCTTACTTTAAGGTCAGCTGTTATTCTTCCACCCCCTCATCCAACCTCCTGAAGCTAAACTTTCCTTTCAAAGGGGCGGGGCAGTTGGAGAGTATATATATATATACTGAGAGATTTATTTTTAAACATGGTGTTTTTTGAGACTGGTATTTTTTCCTCACAAAATGGCAAGGCTTGCCAAGGATACACATTTATTCTGGTGGAGGACTAATTCTGGACCGAGCATTTTCTTATTTCCGGTTCCTGTAGCTTCAGAACAGCAGCTGCCGTTCTAAAGCCACGAATCATAAACACAGCAGGGACATGGCAGCCTCTTACAGTGTGAGAACATGATTTGTGAACTGAGTGATTAAACCCTACAATGTAATCATATTTTGAGCAGGAGTATCACAGTTTATGCCCAGCTTACAGACCGAAGTAATGCGCCGTGTGCATGCTTGCGCACGTGACCGCACGCACGTGTTGAAGTGTTTTGGGAGGAGGAGCCGTTGGACATTGGATTCAAAAACTGCTCCCTTGCTGAAATAATCCAAAGAGTCGCTTTAAGTGAATGAACATTTTTATTTATCCTGATACAAATTTTATTAAAGGGACGTGGGACCAGATTCTAAATAAAAATAATCATGCATGTTCAGTTTTGAGTGATGAAGAATTTAGACCAAAAAGAATGAGGCCACCCATTGATCATTCCATAATCTTGAACTGCTGTGAGCTGTAAAATGTTTTGCAATTCGGTACCGAATTTCCCACGCTGTCCTACGGATGTGACGTCAACTGACGCTGCCTGCGTGTTCTTGAAAGCCTCAAAAGTAAAAAGAAATCTATATCCAGTAGGTGGCAGTATTGCACCGTTGTGTTGCTGGCCAATGGCCGACTGATGTTGTTTTTCTCATAAATCTGGTGGTATTTGGGCAGCGTTCATGGAGCTGAAAACCTTTCTGATGGATTACAGTGATTCACAGAGCTAAAGGTGCTGCTATAGACACCGCACAGCGATCTGTGGATGTTACTGGGTGTCGGCCGGGAGTAGGCCTCTAAATCACCAACGCTTTCCTGGAACTCAGTCCGCTTCACAGTGCATCAAAGGCGGCTGTGCTGCCCACTCTGCTCCCGGCTGCTCTGCTGTTAGCGACTGCTGCCTTTTGGGGAGAAGAACCGTTGAGAACACTGGCTGATTACAGCTTTCACTTGGGCCGGGCCGTCTCGTTCTGCGTGATTTGTGTGTAACCGGGGCTACACAATGTAACTCCAGACGGCGGAGAAGCGATACGGGCAGAGGAGGACTGGAACATAGCAGCTAGCAACATTAGCCATGTTAGCTCCGCTCCCGCGGTTGACCCGGTGTGTGTGTGTGGCACGGGGCATCGTTTCACCATATTTCCTTTTGTATTAAAATGTATTTTTATTTATGGAATCGCTTGCCTTTGGTTGAACCCTTATGACATGAACTAGTGAGAAGTTTATGCACGCTCCCGTTAAAGGCTGCAGTTATTCGCGCGGCGCTCGTGAGGTTTGTTTCTTAATCTTGACTCGCGTCCCTTTAAAAAAATACAGCACAAAAAGAGTCGTAACATAAAATACCTTCACATTTTTATCGTATATTTTGCCCTTTTTTGTTTTTACAGGTCTTTTAAATGTGTACTGTTGATGTAGGTAAAAACTCATGAAATAAACCGTTTATCAGGTTCTGCTCAGAAGAATGAAGTCCACGCCACCTTCCTGGCTGATGTGAAGAAAGCCCTCGAAGCTGAAAAGTGTGCTCAGCTCTTTCAGGCCATCCACGGCTACAAGACGACGGACGACTACGAGAACCTAGTGACCACAGTGGTGAGCCTGTTCACGGAGAGAGACGAGAACTTCAACCTGCTGATCAGTAAGTTCCCTGAGAAACATCCAGAATTTAATAACATCTCGGGTCTGAACCAGGGTTTATTTTAATGTGTTCTTTTAGGGTTTGGTATATTTGTTCGCCCACATCACAAGAAGCAGTACAAAGAGATGTTGGACGCTCTGATTGGTCGGCCTGTTTCAGCTGCTGAGGATCCAGTTCTGACTGAAAAACAGCAAAGAGGAGGTCAGGACCAAGTAGATGGATTTTAGTGATGTGAATTAATTAAGAAGGAGGGTTAAAAGAATGTTTGGATCATTTAGAAGTGGCAGATATCAGGTAGTTATCCACCATCTGTACAAATGTCACAGTTTATGCACAACGTGTCTTAGTTTGTTTAGTTATTCTCAGATATAAGATCCTCCTTTTTGTCTTTAGTCAGTCACAGCTTAGTTCTACAGTTCTCCGTCTCCTGAAGTTTGACTCATATTACTGACTTTCAAAAACTAAAGTTATTTATCTCAAAGAATAAGAATAAGTTCTGCGTTTTTCTCACACACGCCAGGAGCAGAGAGGAAGTTTGCACTGCCGCTTCGCTCCTCAACAATTCCCTCAGGTGTCTGCTCTGATCGACAAACTAATAATAATCCCACCTACATAGTTCATAGACAAGATTATTTACCAGTTTCTCAATCTACAGTAGAAGTAAAAGTGAATTAAACTCAACAAACGGGACATGTTTGAGTTCATTTTAGCCTGCAGAACATGCAGAGGGTTAGGATATTATCTCTTAATTCAGAAAAACCGAGCTGTTTTTATTTATTTTTGTAAAAATTATCTCGTTAATTCAGAAAAACAGAGCTTTTTATTTTTTTTCGGGTGAATGCAATACGCTTCCGTAGGTTAGGAAGTGTCTCCGGACAATAACATTTCCATTTGTAATGACTGTAAAGTGGAGGTTACTGTTGGAAGGAAGGTGGAATCATGTCTCCCTCTTTTATTGAAGCAGTTGTCATATTTTGCACAGAAAATATTTAAAGTTAAAGTATACATGATAGGAGGTATGGGATGTTGGTTACCTAAAATGATTTTGTTTTTCTTTTTTTAATGAGGGCGTATATCAGTATCGATTTATTTCGGTATCGGAAATTAAGACTTATCGGATATCAGTAAAAACATTAATATCGAGCATCCCTAATTAGTACACAGGCGGAAGAAGTCTAGTATCCAGTTCTGGTGGTGGTTTTATTAATTCATCGTACTGACTTACTGTAAACCCACCCAGATGCATGCTGGTCCTGTACCTGACCACATATTTAGACATGTGGTTCCCAGAGTCCATGATGTGACCCTCTACTGTTTATATAGACTACCACTCTAAAGTTTGGGATCATTGGGTAATTTTCTTGGTTTCCTTTAGTCTGAACAGGAAATACATCTTTGTTGGGGTTTAAAATGAGGATTTTAATCAAAATGATGGTTTTCTTTAAAATGTGTTTTGTTTTTTGTTCTTTTCAGCTTCGCTGTCACCTCCTTTGAAGTCACAAAGCAAGATTTCTAGTTTTTTCTCCACCAGCCAAAGAAAATAAACTGTTTCTGAACTTTAAACAGGATGTTTTTACTTTTGAGGAGAATCATCGATGACTGTTTTCCTCTATGAGGGAAGCTGACAAACAGAGAAACTCATCAATTTGAATTTTTAGTCAGAAGTTTAGAAAAGCAGAATATTGTTTTCTAAGGTTTAGTTGGATCCAGATTTCTATTTTTGTCTTTATTTTATGTTCAACATTTTAGTCCTGAAATTTTATTTGATAAAGTTTGGAAAATAAAACTGAGAATTATTGACATAACTCTGAATTATGTTATTAAAATGTTTTTTTTAACTTGTGTCAATTTTGTATGAAATGATTGTCCTGCAAAGTGAAAATAACTTGGAGAAATAAATTGTTTTTAGAAAATTAACCTTGTGAACTTTTTCTTCATATCTCATGTTTCTGCCGTGGGATCCGGCCCACATGCTGACCTGGAAATGTGTTTTGTCCTGTACTTGTTGGTACTTTTTGATGCATTTCAATATTTTTTATTTAATTTAAACATTTATTTGACCAGGAAGGACTTGTTGAGATCCAAGATCTCTTTGATGATACCATCATGGGCAGCAACAAAAAACACATGAACTGTGTTAGAGCCATAATAAGATTTGTTAAAAAATTACATGTGAAAACCTGATTTAGGAATTAGGATAGATTTGCAAGGTTAATATCGAGTTAGTCTTATTTTGAAATGCAAGCTTTTATTTTTGAAATACTACTTCCGGGTTTAGCTATGATTTATGTTTTAGAAGCTACTCGGATGAGTAGTGAAACGTCTTCAAAGAACCAAACAAGTCCAGTTGCCTTTATTTAAAACCCTTTTTTGGAAACTTCACTTTATTGTTTCAGAAAATCTGATCAAACATTTTTCAGTTTTAACATGAAAATGATTTTATATGGTCTAATAAAAAATCTCACTTTACACCATCCTCAGCAGGAAAAAGATAAAGATGAGTTATTTGCTAAAGTATTTTAAAACATAATGTTTATAATATTGCCCTTAGCAGCGTTTATTCAAACCGTAATGATCATTAAATTGTTCTTGAGTTATTTTCAAACCTTAAAAAGCACGATTGATCAAATGTTTGTTAGTAAATCAGTAAGTTTTCCCGAGTAACCGTGAACGCAGCATACGTCATTCTCACAAAGACATCGCGAGAGTTGGTTCGGGAAATGACGGGACTTCCATCATGGCAGGCAGTAAGTTGGTGTTAGAAGGCAGAGTTAGTATTAAAGCTTTTATTTTAGGGCTCAGCGTCCTTTTCATCCCGCTCATCAGAACCTGGTTCGGACATCTTGACTGGGTCTTTGATTATCTGACGGAAACGCCTGGAAAAATCGCGATTTGTGTGCATGTTGCTGTTATTAACGGCCTTTTGCTGATCATATACAGAGGACCTCTTTACAAGGTAAGCACAGACGCGAGGTACCGGTAGCTAACCTCAGCTGTTACTCTCTTCTTGTGAGGAACACATGTTGATTTAAGTTTGTTTATTTTCTTCCTGCTGCTGATGGGACGTCTGCAAAGCCTCGTTGTCGGTTTAAATTTGATGGAGGTTCTCTAAATCCTCCTAGCTTCCTGTTAATCAGATTAAAGGAGAAGCAGCTGCTTGATGAGCCAAAGATAGAAACTTAAATCAGAGGAAGACAAAGCTGCACTTTAGACACAGGAAATGTTTACTTCTACTCTCTGAAATGTATCTAAAAGTCTAAAACCAGTGACTCTGGTGATGTTTTTATTCTGTTGTCACAACAAGTCACATTTTGAGTGCTTAGTTTGACCATCTTTAGTTTAGATTGATGATAAAATCTGGACGCATCAGGCCAAAGCCATCTTTCATGTTTACAATCTTTGATCACAATGTGAATATTTAGAGTGGTGTATACTGACAAAGTGGAGTAGACCAAAAGATCCTTAGACATTGTGTCACAATCCAAGAAAATTCAGGAATAAATAAGAAACAAAGTAATGACATCTCTGTCTGGGAAAGGTTCTAAAGCCATGGGACTCCAGATAACCACAGTGAGAACCATTATCTACAAATGGCAAAATCATCGAATAGCAGTGACGCTTCCTGGGAGCCAGGTGACCAAAATTATTTTAAAAAAACTAAAGAGCTCAGTGAATCGGCTGTTTTTATCTGACAAAATACTCATGAAGGTATTCATGACCTATTTAACTGAGAACAGTATGTCCCTTAAATAGTATTTTTCTCTAGAGTTTCTCCAAAATCATCAGCTGGTCAGAATCTGTCAACATTTTACAGCAGAGTTTAAAAAAAACAACAATACTTTTCCAGTCCGTGAACTCGCCATCACCAAGTACTACTTCAAAAACAGATTTTTTTTTTAACATCCAGAACCTTACTGTTCAAGTTATTGAGAGACATTAATAATAACGTTTTCCGTCAATTTAAAAACAATTGGATTCTATAGTTGCTGTAGTAACACAGTTAAAAATCAGAATTTACTAAAGCTCTACAAAAAAATTGATTAGATTCAGTTTAATGCATGATCAGCCAATCAGAAAACTCAAATCTTATTTCTTAAAGGCACACTATGTAACTTTTTCATATACATCTATTTATTGAGTCAGTCTATGCTAACATAACCCTTTACAGGTTAATAAAAGTCCCTCAGCTCCATCTGCTGCTTGTGTCCAGAATACCACGTTTGTAACTTCTGAGTCTCTGGTTCAGTGCCCGGAAGTCTCACAAAATCACGTGTTTCACGAGGGTTAGGCTAACCCAATGTAGCTAGCTGTTATGCTAGCTCTGGAGTGTTTTTAGCTCATGATTCCTGATTTTTCCCATCTCTCCCTGCTTGAACACAGCTGATTTCTTTGAATGAGTGATGAACCGCTCCAGTAGAAAGCAGTGAAGGCTGAGGAGACATTTAACAGGTAGATTTAGGGGTTTCTGAGCAGAAACAATGCTAACGGTTTTACAGCAGTGATTTAAAACAGACACTAGGGGGTGCTAAAAAGAAGCCATAATTGCATAATATGCCTTTAACTTTGGTTCATGGGTTGCAACACCGTCAAGTTCCAATTTACTCATGTGATAACAGATTGTCCATGTAGAAATTTTTACTTATAGATTTAGGATTTTGAAGTTAATTGTATTTTACTTTAAAAAATACCAAAATATCTTATTTATATATCTTGGAGATGAACTGGTGCATCAGTCAGAAATCAGTATTTGTCCTCCATACCACAATTGATGTAACTTAAATGTTTTAAACATATTCCACACGTTAAACCTTGTCTTTCACTAAAAATACCATAATCAAATGATCTAACATGTTGAAGTATTGTATTTGTTTTCAAAAAGTCCTGATAATAGTTTTCTGGTGTGTGTAATAACTTTTAAAATACTAATAACTTTGTAAATACTGTCAGCACTTTAGCAGCTCAATACGTTTGTTTTCTGCTCAGGCTGCAGAAATGTGATAATTCTGTAAAAAAAAAAAAAAAAATTTGTATTTATTTTTGCATCTAACTTGAGGTCCAATGAAACCTTAATTTATTGTTTCTGTGTTTTTGTTTGTGGTTTGATCCGTGTTGACCCGAGTGTTTGACTCGTTTCAGGTGGCGGTGAGAGCCTGCTTCCTGGGCGTGACATTCGGCTGTGGATTAATTATAAGCTGCTCTGACACCACCTGGACACATTTTGGATGGTATGTGTTCGTCTCATCAGCAGGTCTGATAGAGCTAGTCCAGTAGCTCCATCAAACCCTTATCTCAACTCAGAGGAAGTTTCATTTCTACTGGTGTCATGGTCATTCAGCTAAAAAGAACTCTTTGTCACCTGTCAGTCCTGTTGTGTACTTTGTCCTCCACCTGTAGTAACTGTTGTGTACTTTGTCCTCCACCTGTAGTATTAGTTGTGTAGTATGAGCTCCACCTGTAGTAACTGTGTGTCTCTACAGGTACATGTGCTCCCTGTCGTTCTTCCACTACTCGGAGTACCTGGTGACGGCCGTCATCAACCCGCGCAGCCTGTCCCTGGACTCGTTCCTGCTGAACCACAGCGTGGAGTACACGCTGGCTGCCGCCTCGTCGTGGGTGGAGTTCTCTGTGGAGAAGCTCACAGTTCCAGGTCCGAGTCGGGGTGGGGTGGGGTGGGGGGGGCGTTGATCTGATCTGACTGTAGTTTAAAGTCATTTCAGCGTTAAGGGGTCAGAGTGTCTGATTGGCCAATCACATTGAATTTTGGCTGTTTTTGTTTTTCTCTGAATAAAACTGAGTTTACGTTGTGTTTCTACAGAAACCAAAGTCTTAATCCTTATTGGACCAAATAAAAAATAACGGGGAGAATAAATTCTGCAGTAAAAACTTTTAAACAACAACACATAGACTACCAGTCTAACCCCCCCCCTCCCCTCCCCTCCCCCTCAGAGCTGAAGCAGCTGAGCTGGATCAGTCTCCTCGGTTTGTTCATGGTGCTGTGCGGCGAGGGCCTCCGGAAGGCGGCCATGTTGACGGCCGGGTCCAACTTCAACCACATAGTCCAGAACGAGAAGGCCCAGAGCCACGTTCTGGTCACCAGCGGGGTCTACGCCTACTTCAGACACCCGTCCTACGTGGGCTGGTTCTACTGGAGCATCGGAACTCAGGTGTGTCTCTGTTCTGTTGACATCCATCAGCTGTTTTATTAGGACCACCCACCTAATGAGGACTCTGCTCCTCTTTGGCTTTTAAAACCGTCCCGTTGGGTCCACCTGAACACAGAGACAGAAAGAGCAATCATCACAAACCTACACCAGTCTGAAAAGCTGAGATCCAGAAATATTCAGCCTGATGACCTGATTCAAGACTTTAAAACTAGCAAAAGAACTAGGGGCTGGGTCTTCTCCTCCTTCAGGGATCATAGGGTCATCATTCATTCTTCTATTTTAATGCAAAATGGGAAAAGGAGGGAGGAGTAAATATGACAGAGGAGGAGTGGAGGACAGTCTGGGCATCTCAGTGGAAAGTTAGCGGCTCAGAGTCACCTGGTGTCACCTGTTCAGAGCTTTGTGGGGTTTTCTGTCTGAAAAAAGCTCCGTAAATAAATAAAAACACATTTATTTACTCATGAGATAAGATATTCCAAAAATCTTCTCATGGAGGGAACTCCTAAATCTGAAACTTTTTTATAAGGTCAGAGAGGTTTTATTAAAGTAAGACAAAATCAAGTTACATTTTAAAAAGAATGTAGAAAGAAAAGAAGTTGAGTCAAATAAAAAGTTAGATTTTAAAAATGAAGTGAGAAAAAAAGTAACAGTTTATAAAACTTAAAGTTTTAAAAAGTGAACAATGTTTTTAAAAAGTAAGAAAATAAGTTTGTAAAAATATAAATTAGTTGAGTAAAAAAAAAGAAGTTATAAAATGCAAACAAAGTTTTAAAATACAATTTAAAGATATTACACAACATTTACCAATATACAAAAGTAAAAAATACATTTTTAAAATAAATCTTTTCATTTCCAATAACGCTGAAGGGTTGAACATTTACATTTCCAGGTTTTTCAGTGAGTTTCTGCAGGGTCCTTAAAAAGTCTTAAAAGGTCGTAAATTTGCTTTTCTAAAATTAAAACCTTAAATATCATTAAAAATGACAAATAATCCTTAAATTCAGTGTCCAAAGGTTTTACATTTCTAGGGCCCCTATGATTTCTGGGTTACAAAGATCTGAAACTCAGCAGCACACCAGACCTCTGGGGTCTAGAAGGTCTAGGTCACTTAAGGCTGTTTTTATCTTGTTAATTCAGGAAAAAAAATAGCTTTTTTATTATTTTCAGGTGTATGCAATACACTTCCATAAGATATAATGCAGATCAATCTTTATCTTGATGTTTTTTTGTACTTTCAGTTCCAATAAAGGTTTAGTCAGAACTATTTGTAAGGTGGTCACATCCCCTTTCTCATTCCATGAATGTAAGGTCTTAAATTTGGTCAAATCGGCCTTAAAACAGGTCTTAAAAAGTCGTAAATTTGGCTTCCTCAAACCTGCAGAAACCCTGTTCTGTTTAAAGTGATAATATGCAACTTTTTCATATTTTTAAATCTTTTCCTTGAGCCAGTCTGTGCTAATCTGACCCTTTACAGAGTTAATGAAAAGTCACTTAGCCCCATCTGCTGATTAAAATCTCCGTCTCCGTCACGGTACCCAGGAAGTCACGTGTCTCACGAGGGTTAGGCTAACCCAAAGTGGCTAGCTGTTAAGCTAGCGCTGGAGTGTTTTTATCTCATGATTCCTGATTTTTTTCCATCTCTCCCTGCTTGAACACAGCTGATTTCTTTGAAGGAGTAAATAACCGCTCCTTTAGAAAGCTATGAAGGCTGAGGAGACATTTCAACAGGTAGATTTAGGCGTTTAGAAGCTGAAACAATATGCTAACTTGTGTAATGCAGTGATTTAAAACGGACACCAGAGGGAGCCCAAAACAAGCAAAACTGCATATTATCACTTTAAGGAGTCCTGTAACAGGAAATGAGTTTTTGATGTTTGTTGTGAACTTCTGACTCTCTGGTCGCTCACGAGACTCTCGGCTGCTGCAGGTCTTGCTCTGTAACCCGGTCTGCATCCTGGGCTACACGATAGCCAGCTGGAGGTTCTTCCGGGAGCGGATCGAGGAGGAGGAGCTCTCGCTGATCCACTTCTTCGCTGAGGACTACGTGGAGTACAAGAGGAAGGTTCCCACCGGGCTGCCCTTCATCTCCGGCATCCGAGTCAACTAGTCCAGGGTCTGGACCGGGAACCCAACGGACCTAAAGCGCCAATGCAGGTCAGACCTGGTGGGTGGGTGTGGCCTGCTGTAGCAGCAGCAGCAGCGCCCTCCGGAGGTGAAACCCTGCAGCTGGCTGAGAGCCTGTAGCTCCGACAGACGCCGCGGCAGCTGGACTGCTGTTTTTCTACCAACTTCCAGTTAAAGAACAGAAAAGCTCTGCTGTGCTTCTGCTCCACCATCTCACCTGTTCCCGTCTGCATGTTCAACCATTCTGACTGTTTCACTCATCTGTTGTGTTTGAGCACCGGACGTTTTACCTTTACACACTGAAGTCCACCAAGTTTCACTAAAAGCAGGAGAGAAATGTTTAAAGTAGGAACGAGCCAGTTAAATCTTTATTTGTTCTCAAATCTCTGAAGGGATTTATGAGCCACGAAGCGTGTTTCTGTGTAAACGTTACGTGATCCTGAACAGCCTCTGTTCAGAGAGATGAGCTAGCGGCTAGTCTCTTTTTAATGGTTATTTGAACAGAAATATTTGGGAGTTTCTCCTGGATGAAGAGCTGCATTGAGAAAACCAAACTCCATCTAAAACCCTCAGATGTAAACGAGCCATGGCGTGACACTGAGGACGGTCTAAAGGTTTGTAAAATAACGCCACCTGACTCAGAAGCTGATTTAAATCAACAGCAGAGCAGACCAGCCGTTAGAGCATGAACTGTTTCTCTCAGCTGAGGCTGTTCAGGAACTTTGACACAGGAACACACCTCAGAATGGCAGGAGTTCCCTTGTTAAGGCGCCGTACTGGTCGATGATCTGATTATTTTACGGTTGAAGACTCATTTCCTCCTGTGCTCGACACTCAGCGAGACCCTTCACAGCTTCATTGGTTTTATCACCATAAACGATTTTTAAAAACTATTTTGCACTTTCTCACTTTAGGAGGGATTTTCCTTTTTGTAAAACAAAAAAAATGTCATTGAATTTCTGTCCAGACTTCTTCAGAATTTAAGGAATTCTAAATTCAGACTGGAATACAGAAAATGTCAAACAGAGAGCAGCTTTTTCTTGTTATATTGGTAAAAAACACTCTGAATATAACACCTCTGTGTTTTTGTTGAATATTGATTGAACAGCTGTAGCTCAATTATTATTTTTATTTCAACTTTCAGCAGTTTTTCCCAGATTGAGAAGAAAAATCACCTGAGTGGATTTAAAGTTAACGGACCAAAGGAAGCTGTCTGGTTTCAACTTGTTTTAGAGGTTTTAGAATAAAATGTTTTCAGCAGGTTTTTGACCCTGATTTGATCACAAACCAGTCAAACCAGTTCAGTTTAAACACACACACACACACACACCACAAAGTATGACTAAACTCCTGTTTGCTTTAATAAAACTGAGACCTCAGCGTTTAACAGTAGAGAGTAAATCAGTGATTGGAAATAGGGATGTACCGATACCACGTTTTTCAAAACCGATCCGATACTTAAATCTGAGTACTCGCCGATACCGAGTACCGATACTTATACTTCTACCACACAAAAAAATGCAACAAATTGGAATACAGGTTTATTTTTTCTTCTGTTTTTTACAACAAATAACTGAGTTAGATTAAAAAAAATTTAAATATATTAATAAAAATGATCACAAAACTAAAATATAAGGTGAAAAATAACCATTTTCTGTGATTTCACAGTGAAATTATTGCAGTTTTCCACATTTTAACCAAATAAAATGAACTATTTGGCACCATCTCCAGCTCTCAACCCACACTGTTCCTCTTTAGCTCAATAGCTCCCCCTAGTGTTCAATAGAGGAAACTACAACAGAAATCACAAGTCACAGACAGTGAAGCCACTGGTATCGGTTCCTGGTATCGGGTAACTTTAACCGGTATCGGTGCATCCCTAACATTTTATCAGAGGTTTGTTAGAAAATGCTCATTTGTAGAATCTATTATTAGTTTAGTTTTCCTTTGTTTGCATCCTGTACACCAGTCCGTCCTCCTCATGTCTTCCTGACTCCGATCCATAAAGCGACCAAACGTCGAAGCTGCTGAGTATTTTTCTCTCATTCTGAGGCGTCTGATTGGTTCCTACGCTGATCAGAGAGAAACACGGTGGAGTTCTTTAATGTTTCTGTTCTAAAGGAAAAACTGAACCAGGTCTTTTTTATTATTATTATTTTTAAACATCTTTCTTTTTTTTTACTGTAGCATAAAGTCTTAGTTTAAACTGCTGCTAAAACAAACGTTTCTTCTCATATTGGAAATGATGTTTGGAGGGTTTAGAACCAGGATGCAGGACTTTATAAAACACTTGATCTCTGTCCGTCTCACTGCTGATCACCGAGTCTTCCCTCTGGCTTTGTTGCTGCTGCATCGGATCACAAACGGTTTCTAAACGGTGGACGTCTGAAGTCCTCGGCTGCTGAGAGACGTTCAGGAGCAGCGGGTGGGGTTTGGTCCTGTACTGGACCACGTGTTACTGGACCTTCAGACTTTACATTATGAGAAGCTGCTGATTGGTTGAGATCACATCACATTAGCACCACTTAAAACCTGACAAACTTTAATTTAACGCTAATTATCATTCTCGTCATTTATAACAAAGGGAAACATGATTGATTCATTTTATTTGACAGTGCAAAACAGCTGTGAAACCATGAAAAGTCTGCGGTAAGTAATGACAAGTCCGTCAAATCCATCTAGTTGTGATCTACGAGTCAGAACAGATTTTAAATGTTTTTTTCTTTCCTGGTTATTTTATGGGTTTCTAACCAACAGATAAATAAATTAATGCTAATAGATATAAACGGTTTATGCTTTAAGTGGTAATTACACATTTAAAGCTGCTTGGTTTAAAACTTATTTTGTCTTATTTTTGGTCAAGTTTTTTCCTCCAAACTGAATAAAGTAAATTTTAACAGACAGTTTGGTGAACCGATTAGGTCATACTGTTTGTATTGGATGAATTAAAGATGATGTAATGATTTAAAGGGATCTTGGGGTCACTTTAAAGTGTTTCTTCTTTAACTTCCTCAGCTCACAGAAACGGTTTACGTCCTTCAGGACTGATGAGCTCACTGCTAGTTCAAGGTCTATGTGATTGTGTGATGTGGTTTTTAAGAAAACGAGACACTGAAATGTAGGAGGTTGGAACTGTTTTATAACGACACACGTGTTTATCTTCACTGACTGGCCGTTAGCTCATCAGTCCTTAAGTATATTAACTCTATTTCTCTGAACAGAGGCTGTTCAGGAAGCTATCAAATGGGAACACACTTCAAAAAGGCTGAAATGTCCCTTTAAACATTTCATCAGTGGGGTTCTGTACCACTCATGGCCACTAGAGGCAGCCTTTCAAAACATCTGTTTGGGGGTTTAAATTTGAATTGAATCTTTTCAGTGTTTTTGTGTAAAACTCTGAGGTGAGCTTTAATTTGAAGCTAACAAATTAGATTTCGACTCCTCCCTGCAGAGAGTCTGATCTGTTACCAGCCATGATGCTTGTTTTAATGTTTTTCCTTCTAAATTCTCAGCGTTTTGATGTTTTAGCTGCTCACTGAACTCCGGCGGCGTGTGTTTGTCTCCGTTGTGTGTGAGACCAGGCTGTCCCTCTGTGCCGTAGACTGAACTCTCAGGACAGAAGGTAGAAACTCTGATCTAAAGTTGGACTCAATTATGTTTTCATGTTTTGTGCGAACAACGGTCATCTGTTTAGTTTAATGTGACACATGTAGCATATCTACAAAGTGCATTGTAACGAAACAGTTGTAGATATAGAGTTGCTGCACAACACATTGAATATGCTGCATTTTCACCATAAAAAGGCATTTTTATGGAGGTTTTCCTCTGACTGAAAACTGTTGGCTGATAACTCCATTTATTCAGCTCTTGTGTGAAATAAAATTGATGCTTTTATTTAAATAATGTTGAATTATGTGTTTATTAACTAACCAGGACAAAAAGCACTCCGTGTTCAGGTTTAGAGAGGTTATCTGGTTTTAAAGTCAGAAGAATAAAAAAGTTCTACTTAATTTATTGTTGATGACTTTGTGTTTCTCTAAATTTGACTTTAAACAGCGAGGCTTCCTAATCAGACCCCCAAACCGCCTCACCTTATCTCTACAGGAGAGCCCTGGCTGCCATCCAAAGGAAACGTCATAAATGTCTCAGCCAGAACCTGAAAACATGAATCGCCAGGATAACACACCCTGCCTTCAGTGCATCAAGACATACAAATTGAACTCACGAGTGCCAAAGACAATGTCTTGTTATCAATTTCTATAAGAATAATGTGAAGTTTTAATAAGCATCAAACAGTTTGGCCCAGAGAAGCAACAGTTTGGGGTAAGTTTGTTTTTAGAGCTGCTTTTGATTTTAATGACTAACATCTTTTGTTCTCTTGCAATCCTAGTTTGTGATTTGATTACTACGGAAGAGGATTAGGGCCACTTAAAAGAAGAAAAAAAATAGAATACTCAGAATTCGGACTTTAATCTCAGAAATCTGACTTTATTCTCAGAATTCTGACTTTAATCTCAGAATTCTGACTTTATTCTCGGAATTCTGACTTTATTCTCGGAATTCTGACTTTAATCTCAGAAATCTGACTTTAATCTCAGAATTCTGACTTTAATCTCAGAATTCTGACTTTAATCTCAGAAATCTGACTTTAATCTCAGAATTCTGACTTTAATCTCAGAATTCTGACTTTATTCTCAGAATTCTGACTTTATTCTCGGAATTCTGACTTTATTCTCGGAATTCTGACTTTAATCTCAGAATTCTGACTTTAATCTCAGAATTCTGACTTTATTCTCAGAATTCTGACTTTAATCTCGGAATTCTGACTTTAATCTCAGAATTCTGACTTTAATCTCAGAATTCTGACTTTAATCTCAGAATTCTGACTTTATTCTCGGAATTCTGACTTTATTCTCGGAATTCTGACTTTATTCTCGGAATTCTGACTTTAATCTCAGAATTCTGACTTTATTCTCGGAATTCTGACTTTATTCTTGGAATTCTGACTTTATTCTCGGAATTCTGACTTTAATCTCAGAAATCTGACTTTAATCTCAGAAGTCTGACTTTAATCTCAGAATTCTGACTTTAATCTCAGAAATCTGACTTTAATCTCAGAAATCTGACTTTAATCTCAGAAATCTGACTTTTTCCTCGGAATTCGGACTTTAATCTCAGAATTCTGAGATTAAAGTCAGAATTCTGCTCATTATAATTTTTTTAATTTTAGGTGGCCCTAATCCTCTTCCGTATAATCCTCTTTCGTAGATTACAGATGAACATCTTCAAAAAAGTTAAAATCTAAATTAATGTAGGGCTACGAAAAGGACTGATTGAGTATATAAACTGAGGTATGTGTGATAGAAAACATCAGCAATATTAAAATCTGTTTAATTTTCTATTTTCATTTTTTCTGCTCTACATTGAGATTTTTTCTGATTGTATCTGAGTTTGCTATGGTGGATACCATATAGACATATATAAACACTAAGTTGTGTTTACATACTGGAAACATGAAGCTCTGACTTGTGTCTCTTTCGATTACCTTTGCCTAAGTAACACAAACGTTATATTTTTTTACTTTTTAAATGTTAAACTTTTCAATATATATATATTATATATATATTTTATATATATATATAAAAACAAAATAAGCATATATATATATATATATATATATATATATATATATATATATATATATATATATATATATATATATATATATATATATATGCTTATTTTGTTTTTATACTTCTTTCTAATTACATCTGAAATTGTATACTAAACTAATCGAAATAAATTAATTCAATCGTTCAAATGATTCGATCAGTGATTCGGTGATTGATTTTTTAACGCATGCGCACAGCTGGTTCCTCCTTTTGCTAGCTTCTCCGTCATGGCGCCTATTGTGAGTAAAATCTCCTGTCAATAAATTCCCCAAAACGAATGAAAACCCAGGATGAAAGCCCGATACAACAAGCGGCATGAAGTGACAGTTTGTTTATAACACAGATGGCTTTAATAAAAAGTTCGGATTCGGCTGTGAATTTAGTTTTTTTGCGTTTTTCCTCCTTTGGGGGCCTGTTAGCTGTTAGCTCGGTGTGTCGCTCACCACGTTGTTAACCGGGACTGATTTCTACAGGAATCTTTATAACTAACCTAAACTCTCATGGTCGTTAAAGAAGCAGTGTTGTTATCCAGTTAACGCGTCTTTTTTATTTGATTTGTATTTTTGTAACAATGAAAGCCGAGTCCGTCCAGAACTCGAGTGTTGAATCAGATGCAGGTTAAGAAAACGTTACAAATGCGTAAAAATTCAACTCACTTCAGATTTCTTGAGCCTATGAAGCAGTAAAAATGGTTTCTATTATAGCTGTGTGAGTTGATTTGTTGTATTTTTTTTTTTTTTTGACTCAGCATAAGAAGCAGAGCACCGGTAAAGGTGGGAAGAAGAAGAAGCAGGTCCTGAAGTTCACCCTGGACTGCACCCATCCTGTGGAGGATGGAATCATGGACGCTGCCAACTTTGTAAGTCTCTGTTTTTAATCAGGGTAATGACCATTATGTCTATAGATGGAATCTTACCTGAAAGGGTTTGTGAAGTTAAATTTATTTTTAGGAGTCACTTTGGACTCATATTACTGTATAGTGTATAGTTATGTAGTTACTGCCCTCTTGTAATGCCTTATTTGCCTGATTGTGTTGAAACCAGGGGAAATGCATAAATCAAACTATTATTGATCAAATAGTTAAAATCCCCCAAATGGCTATTAGAATAATTATTGTTAATAAATTGTCTAATTCATTGAAATTGTGAGTTGAATGAAAATGTATTTTTTGTTTTGTTTTACGGCGTTACTGCAGAGAAATGACCCCTATGTGTGTGTTTTATTTACAGGAGCAGTTTCTGCAGGAGCGCATCAAGGTGAACGGGAAGGCCGGCAACCTGGGCGGGGGGGTTGTGTCCATTGAGAGGAGTAAGAGCAAGATCACAGTTTCCTCCGAGGTGCCCTTCTCCAAAAGGTGAGGAGCTGTTTGATTATGCATCTTCAAACTTAAAAGGGCTTGAAGTCTTTGAAAATTCTTGAATTTTAAATAAGTGCTGGAAACTAACTGAAACTGTTGGTAACACGGTGACATTTCTGAGAAAACGAAGTTAAATATTTGTTTTGAGTGTATGTGTACACTGTAAGAAAATGTTTGTAGTAAAACGGATTATGTTCTTGTTGGTTTACCAGGACTTTTCTGTTTTCTGTTTATCCTAATGCAGATTTTAGTAAGAAAATAAAATACAAGTAAAGCACCTGTGAAAATGTAAAATTCCTTTAGTTTTTATGGCATATATTGCTCATTTTTACAGACATTTGTGGCGTGTACCATTCATGGATGTGTGAATCATGTCGGGTGCTGGAAAGATCTCGAAAGGTCTTTAATTTGATTTTGGAAATTGTGTAAGAATAGCATTTCCAGAACCATAGACACAAAAAATCTAGTGTCTTCCTGATGAAATCCTAAAAACCTGATTTAATCTGGGAATACGTTTGTATGTCTGTGGTGTGGAGGCTCTGTACCAACCAGAAGTGGTCTAATGGAGCTCTGATGTGATCTGGTTCTATAAAAAGCTCCTAAAGACGAGATGTTTTCAAATGTTCCTGAATGTGAGGCTGGGCGTACTGTTTGATATATTGTGAAAAAAAATTTACCGATTGTAACGATAAACGATGAGAAGTCGCCAATGAGAAATACATGTTTTATAAATTGCTGGCATGTAAGTGGGCGGAGCCACACACTTTTGCGGTAATTAATCCAAACTTTGTTTACGGCCACCGAAAAACAGGAGAGGATGAGCAGCAGGAGGAGCAGTTGGTGTATTCAGACTGTTTGAACAGGTGTTAGCATGGTTAGCATTTAGCTACCAGCCACATAGAGAACCATAGAGCAACGTCTGCTTCAGAACAAGTCTACAAGGTTAAAGATCCAACAGTTTGGTGGTTCTGATCAGCTGAGAAAAAGTTCTACCTGCAGCAGCACTGCTATATGGCAAGCTCTTATATAATCAGTAGTATGTAGAAATGCTCTATGGCAGGCCATTTGTGCATTTTTTGGTTTGTCCGAATCATTTTCCCACATTAGGACTCACCAAGGTCAGAAGTTGTTTGTGTTTCACATTCATTTATTTATGTTTCCATATCAGGAGATGATGTCATCAGATTTGGGAACAGTTTGGTTGTGATTAAAACTTTTGCTGTTCATTTTCCACGTTTGGTTTCATAACGGCATAAATAAATGAATGCTGCATTTGTTTATAAATATGATTCATTGGATCATTATGTTCTGTTTAAAAGCACAGTTATTATTAATGATTGTATTTTAAGTAGGGATGCATCAAAATTTCGGTCACCAAAAATTTTCGTCCGAAAATGACCCAAAAGTGCCTTTTTGTCGTTTGTTTGTTTTTTGGCCGAAACACCTAAATCACAGAATCAACACGGCCGAAACGTGTGATGTGGCGAGCAAATATAGCGCAGCCAGCACGCTAGAAATGAGATAAAAGTCAGCATATCTGCTGCGGTGTGGACTTATTCCACTATCTTGGAGAAAGACCCACGGATAGCGATTTGCAAAACATGCAATGCTGGAATTTCAAGAGGGGTTTCATCTGCAAAGAGTGTTTCCTCGTCGGGTTAACTGAAATCCAAACGAGAGTTCTTAATGAGCCCAAAAATTTAACTCGAACCCGAAATGACTCGAAGGACGTGAAGCCCGAACCAGCCTAGCCCGAGATCACATTATCACATTAAACACTGGACCCGACCAGAACCAAACTCGAGTGTTGTTTTTTTAAATGAAGGGTAAAACCAAACTTTAAAAACATGAACAAACGTAAAACAAAATACTTTTCTAATAATAATGATGATGATGTCACAATTTAAAGTCCGCTTTTGTTTGGACGATCGGCCAACTGGGGAGTCAGCACATTTACCACTTCCTGAAAATAAACGTGCACTATATTAGTCACCAGTTCACCACGAGAAATACGAACAACTTGCATGAAGAGCGCTTCTTTATGAGCTCACAGGCACTGGCTGTCATACGGTGCTGCTGTCACACCATCAGACCTCCTGTCTCTTCTGTCTGAACCCGACCTCGTTGACTGTCTCCGTTTTCTTTGTCGCGGTTTTTGTGCAGCTGATAAAATAAACGAGTGGTGTTGGAGTCCGTTGTTCGGACCGGGAGCCGACAAACTTTACAAACAGCTGTTGTCTGGTCCACGTCGGTCTTTTTATGTTTAAACCACATCCATGAGACCGAAGTTGTCTCTCTTTTAGGAACAAGCTCCTCGGTTTGGGTTAGCTGGTTATCCTGTTGACTCTGGTTTAAAACACGCCCGCTACCGTCTACCTCCATGTTTGTTTGTTTTGCAGCATGCATGGACATGCCATAGAGTGCATAAATTACTGCCGTAAAACTCCTAACCGCGGTGTAAACGATAGAGCTTTTTATTTGATGACAGACATTTTTTATCGTCCAGACGAAGTACTTTGTCATATTGCACAGCCCTAGTCATAGCCATAAATGCTATGCTTCTACTAATTGGCATAATCAATTCTTTCGGTTTTTCTGCTTTTGTTTTCTCGTTTTCGGTGAAGAATTTTCATTTTGGTGCCTCCCAGTAGTTTTTGTTTGTTTTGTCTGATCTCAGCTGGTTCTGGTCGTGTTTCTGTTCCACTTATTTGATGTTCGTAATACGAAGAGAACTTTAGTTTCTGGGTTCAACAATTACAGAAGCTACTCAAACAGTAAACGTACGACAGAGGTGGATTTGTTAGTTTGGACCTCAGCGGTCCTTCAGTGTTAGAGGTGTGTGTTGGAAATATGGAATGTATCACAAACAGTATGATGTATTCCTTTTTTATTTTTAATTTAATTGTAGGAAAGCTGTCACAGCAGACTGTTGCACCTCAACCTCCTAAAACAGATGGCTCCACATTCAGAAATGGGAAGAGAAATAGAAATACTAAAGACTTGGTTTGACAACAATAAACTATCATTAAATTTAAGTAAAACTAAATACATTATAGTTGGAAAACAAAAACAGAAGAGTAAGTGAATATAAATTCTTAGGTGTTACAATAGACCAAAGGTTAAGCTGGAAAAAGCACATAGAAAATGTTCAAATTAAAATGTCTAAAACTATAGCTGTATTGAGTAAATCAAAGCATATCTTAAATAGTAAATCCCTACTACTCCTATACCAAAAACTGGTACTTCCACACATGACTTACTGTCTGGGGAATCATTTTACTAAACCCATAGTTTTACTACAGAAAAGAGCAATAAGAATAATAACCAACTCAGATTACCTTGCACCAACTCATCCCCTGTTTACAAAACTAAATCTACTCTAATTCACAGACTTGGTCAAACTACAAACAGCCCAAGTTCTCTTTAAAGCTCACAATAAAATATTCCCAGAGTCCGTCCAGAGTCTGTCCCAGGTCAAAGAGACACAGTATTCACTAAGGGGGGGAGGACAGGAAGTTAGAACTAATGTAAGGAGTCAGAACTGTTCAGTAGACGGAGTCAAACGATGGAACAGCTTGGACATAGCAACAAGGACATGTCACTCTGTAAAATCTGTTAAAAAGACAGACACTGAGGAGATTCTGTCAAAATATCAAAAGAAGTGAACCTGATCCAGGGCTTATCGAAAATGTTAATGAAAATGTTTTTTGCAGACTTGGAAAGAAACTAACTCCTCTGTAATTGTTGGACCGTCATTTTTAATTAGTTAGTTTTCTGTATTCTCTATTGAAATTTTTTTCCTTCTAATGTCTATTCTTTTATTTACTTTTATTCAACTTTTTCTTTTCTTATTTCTATTTTATTAAAAAAAATTTTTTTTTTCAAATTATTCAATGACTATTGTTAACCTTGTTAGAATGGTTTTAGATTAGTAGATTAGTTTTATTGATCATAAATTGTAGTTAGTAACATTAATGCTTTTTTATATATAACTTTTTTACAAAGTAGTCTTGTAGAAAATGTTATTTGTACAAAGGGTAGGCCTACAAAAGCCAGGCTTCAGCCTACTGCTTTTTGGTTACATTTTGTAAATTGTATTATTGTAATGTTCTCCTTTACATGAAAAATGACCAAAATAAACAAATCTGAATCAGAAATGTCCTGACAGCATTAAGCCATACTGGTATAGAAGGTGGGGTGGGAGACTTCCAAAGAAATAAAATACAGCGTCGTGCAAGAAGGGAACAGAAAGATAGAACCTCATTTTGCTGGGGAGATAAATTAAGAGGTGCCAGACAGTGGAACTCCCAAAATTTCAATTAGAGGATCTATTTGGGTCTGAACTCCAAAAACTGCTGAAAGAGTAGAAAAAAAGTCACCCCAGAATTTTTGTAACCCTGAACAAAAGAAGAACATGGCTTAGTGTCTAACCCTGTCCCTGGTCTACAACTGAAGGGAACATTTTTGATGAGCGAGATTTTGAGAAATGGACTTGGTTTATTACTTTAAACTGTATCAGCTGTAACCGAGCTCATGGGGTACTCGAACGAGAATCACCTTTTCCCACCAGGATTCGGTCAGTTGAACACTTAATCCCAGGCTGTTCTAATTTTACCATACGAGTCAGATTCAGTCGTCATAAGGGTGCCAGATATTAGAGGTGATTTCTGACTCAGCTTGGGAGTCAAAAGGTCATCCCACGGTGGGTCAGCAGGAAAAATTGATGAAATACAATGTCTGATTTGAACGTAGAGGAACAAGTGAGAAGGGGGAGTAGTGTCGAGGCCCAAAGCCCTTCGCTTTCTGCTGCTCTAAAACTAAAATGTTAAATAAGATGAAAACTAATTAAAACGTTTGAGCTTTATTTATTAGCAAACATGGAAATAAAAGCACTGCAGTGTTACCTTCTTGGTTTTTTTTTTCTTCTTCTGTTTAGCTGAGTCTAAGTTTTGTTCTTCCAGGTACCTGAAGTATCTGACCAAGAAGTACCTGAAGAAGAACAATCTCCGTGACTGGCTGCGCGTCGTCGCCAACACCAAGGAGAGCTACGAGCTCCGCTACTTCCAGATCAATCAGGACGAAGAGGAGGAGGAGGATGAAGATTAAATTGGCCGTTCTGCGTTTGTTTTGTAGATTTAAATAAATTTTGTTTACAGAACAGAAGCGTGCTTCAGGTGTTTTCTGATCCAGAGGTAAACTAGAGGTTTGTTCCGTTACAACCAGGCGTTGCGTCGCTTGAATCACCAGATTCAGAACCCGTTGTTTTGACCACCAGGGTTCTGGATTACAGCAGCAGGTAGGGATGATGGTTTAGTCCAGAATTCTGATTTGAAACATACCTGCAAATACTAAAAACAACAAAGCTGAACTGTGTTATTTTTACATGAACCTTTATTTAGTCATTTAATGGAAAACAAAACACTGACCATAAAAAACAGAACAGTACAAACAGAACTCCCCTGCCTTTAAACAAGGACGTCAGATCAGTCCCAGACTGTAGGCTCTGACCTGCTCGTGAACCCGCTTTAAGCGTTGGAATAGTTCAAAAGAATAAAATGGGTGAAGATGGGAGCCGACGGGCTCTGTGGTCTGACGTGAGCATCCTGGATGCGAACACTGAAGGAATGTAACATCAGGTGGAGTGCACCATCACAGAACATCATGTTCCAAATCCTGACTGATCTGTGGCAGCGGCACAAACCGCCAACAAAAAAAAACAAAACGATCAGCTGATCCTCCATAACCTGAACACGGACGTAGAAAAAGGCACAGGTATGGAGTGTTGGTCTCTGAAAACCCCTCAGAGGGAAAAGTCTGAGGGTTCTGCTTTAGCACCAGAAAACATGACAATTTCAAACAAAAACGACAAAAGAAGAATGTTTGACTGGATTATGAACTGAAAACGGGGATTTTTGGGAAGCACGACTGCTGGGAGCGAACCGTGGTGGACCATCAGACCATCCTGTCCCACCCTCTCTGATTTTAGTCCGAATAGGTGTGGATCCAGTTTGCTGGTAGTTGAGATGTTTTGTGCGGCGCTGAACTCAACCGTCCGGCTGGTTAATAGGCCAGGACTTCCTGCTGGGCTCTGCTGCAGTGAAACCGGTCGGTGGAGCTAGAGAACCTCTCAGATCGTCCGGGGGTTGTACTCCGGAAGCTTCTTCAGCTTCTCCTGTTCCTGTGGAGCGTCCTGTCGGGCGATGGCCAGTGAGTGGGCGTATCCCATCACCACCTGCACAAACCGGTTCACTTCAGAGATCTTCAACAACTTTACATTCTGGTTAAAAAATCTCACAAAGTGTTTTATGACAAGAAACTCACTAAAAGGACCATTTAGTCTAAAATGTAACACTTCTCGGTCAAACCTGACCCTCTCAGAGGGAAACATTCAGGCCTGAAAATAATGAAACAACAAAAACTGCTTCACACCCTGTGATCGTTCCTGGACTTCCATGAAAAGCTTCTGCATCCTTTCTAGATTCAAGTTCAGTTACCTGCTCGACGTAGATCCCATCCAGGGTTTTAACCTCCTGAGCGGTTGTGGAGGATTTGGGTTTGTTGTCTCCGTATCCCTGAAGAATAAATAAAATCACATTTAATGTTCGGATTCAAAACAAAACATGAAACAAACTAAGGCTGAACGATTAATTGCATATGCAATTAAATTGCGATATGACAAAATGAGATTTTCTAACCGCAAAGGCTGCTGGGAAAGTCGTGACTTGAGAACAGCTCAAACAAGGCAGCAGTGTTGCCAACTCTGCGACTTTGTCGCTGTTCCTAACGACTTTCTGACCCCCCCCCTTAGCGACTTTAACCCAAAAAGCACCCAGCAACAAATCTAGCGACATATCCGATGGTCTTTAGCTGCTTTTTGTAGAACTTTTCAGTCAATATCGCTGACGGAGTTGCAAAAAGTGCTGCTGCTCAGTCAGCGGCAGACAAGAGCATAGACATATGTACACATAGATGCCTCATTACGCCCTCGAGAATGATCCAGCGCTTAATGAGGCACCTACATTTATATATCTATGCCGGTTAGACCCAAACACGGAGGTGTTGCAGGAAGAGAAGTGCATTAGCACTGATCGCTAACGCTGCACAAAGTTTGGTACCAGAGAGGAATAGTTCATGATCCGTTGTGTGGAATTGTTTGGGATATAAAAAAGAAGATGCTGCGCAGCGTCAGGTATGGTGCAAAGCCTGCCTTGCTACTGTTGCTACCTCACGAGGTAACACTACGAGCCTTTATCACCACCTTAAAAACATCACACCACCAGATACGAGAGTTGAATGGCTAAAACGCCACCAGTGCTTCAGCTTCCAGTAAACAAACTTCTAGCCGACAAGGACTGAAAAAAAAAAAGAGAGAAATTGTCCAGGACAAGGACACATTTCTTCATTTTCTTGCACTTTAGTGTGAGCTACATTAATGACTGGATACCAGGAAGCTTTATTTCTTTAAAATATGTATATTTTATTTTCATTTCTTTATTTTTAGACTGGCCACTCAAGTTCAGACAGTGTTTTAAAGGTGTAGTTCACTTGTTACAGGTCAGGTTTAAATGAACAGGAGAAGATAGAAATGTTGAAGTGGTAACGCCTCACATTAATCTGCACTTTAGTAGTTTAGCAGAATTTTGATACACTGTTACTGTTAATGTTTACTAGACTGCAAGTCTTTAGTAAGTTTACAACTGTGATTAAAGTTGATAAATAAACTTGTTTATATTCAGTCAGGCTTCATTTCCCTTTATCTTAACATCAGTCTAGCCTATAAGAATATTTATGTTCAATTCATCTGATCATTGGGGTTTTTTGCACGCGTTAGGTGAAAAATACATAAGAAAAGCCCCTTGAGAAAATTATCGCAAATTAAATTGTAATATTGAGGAAAAAAAAAATCGCAATTAGATAATTTTCCAAAATCGTTCAGCCCTAAAACAAACCTTACCAGCTCTCCGAATGTGGGCGAGGGCCCCCAGCTGATTGTGCTCTCATCTGCTGCGATGATGATGCTGCTTTTTCTATCAAACAAAACAAAGTTCTTTTACTCAAAAGTGAAAAACAGGACGAAGAAACACTTCCTGCAGCTGTTTGGAGGTCTGCGTTCTCATCTAACTCAGACTGGTTGGAGACTCATTTGTGAATAAAAAATGTCTAATGCTTTCAGATTTACAATCAACTAATAAAGCTGCAGTTTTTCATTCACTACTCATAATTGTGGGTGTGGTCTTTACTGTAGATAAATAACCAGTAGAGCGACCCAAACATCATCTGTAATCTTTTTAAAAAGGTTACGTTTATTTCTACTAATCTTTGTAGGTCCTTTACTTGTGTTTCATGAGCCAACAAAACTTATGTTGACTACTGGCATAAAAACAGCTGTAAAACAAACATTTAATCCAATCAGAAACACTGCATGTACCCATTTGCACCAGCAGGGGGCAGAGTCAAACTATTACTCCTGCTGTATTAATGAAATAATAAACATGTCAACACCCAGATAAGTTACGGTGCTGTGTAAACATCCATACATTTTACTTGATTTTTGATCTGAATCAAATTCCTGACATATTTTTGTTCAGAGCTGCTCTAAGAGCAAAGCCGAGCAGCTACAGGAGCCGTTTAGCTCAAGAGAACATTTGTTCCCCTTCTTTGAAAAAGCAACACGAAGAGGGAACAGGTCATAGATCACCAGCTGATTGTAAAAACACTTCCTGTCTGTGTTGTTTCTTTCTAGTTGTGCAGTTTTATGAGACTTGGATTTTTTTTTTTTTGTGCATTTTTACTGTCTGAAGGAAGTCAAACAGCAGGATCAGAACTCACCCACACGCCAGACTGCGGATCTTCCAGCCACACAGATCCTGCACAGCTTTGGGGTACATGGTGGACTCTCTGGAGGTGTTTGTCACACCCCAGAAGAACAGGCCCCCTGTAGAAAAAAAAAGAAACAAGTAAGCGGCCTGTTCAAACCTCTGATCTGGATGCTGTACTCCGGTCTGATCCTGTCTCACCCATCTCGTTGATGGCGAAGGAGCACTGGTATCCTGCGTGGATCTGAGCGGCGCCGCGTCCAGGGAAGTCAAACAGCTTGACGAGCCGGGGAACCATCTCATCTTTCTGCTCCGTGTGACCCAGACGGCCGTAACCGCCGAAGCCCCAGCTGAACACTCGTTTCTGGGAGTCCAACACCAGCTGAGCACAAGGACACGATGCTCAATTTGTAACTTTGTCTCAGAACCAAACGGCGTAGCAGCTGAGGGCGTTTGCTCACCGTGTGGTTGGCTCCACAGGACACGTCTCTGACCACCACGTTGGGCACCGGCATGACTTGACCGTCCTTGGACTTCTCGATGAAGATGGCGACGCGCCGAGGGATGAGCTCACAATCGAACTCGATGCGTTGAGCGCGAGCAATGAACTTCCCGTCGCTGTTGTGACCTGCAGTGACAAACGGCCAGTCAGAATACCGGACAGCTTTCACCGGTTCAAAGGAAAACCTGATATTTTAAGGGATTTTAAAAAACAACAACAGTCATCAGTTACAGGTGTTAGCTTGTTTTATTTAGCCACGTTTTGCTAAAATCTACGAGAGAAAGAGAAAGATATATATATATATATATATATATATATATATATATATATATATATATATATATATATATATAGATAGATAGATAGATAGATAGATAGATAGATAGAGAGAGAGATATAGATAGATAGATAGATATAGATAGAGAGAGAGATATAGATAGAGAGAGAGATATAGATAGAGAGAGAGATATAGATAGAGAGAGAGATATAGATAGAGAGAGATAGAGAGAGAGATATAGATAGAGAGAGATAGATAGAGAGATATAGATAGAGATAGAGAGAGATAGATAGAGAGATATAGATAGATAGATAGAGATATAGATAGAGAGATAGAGATAGATAGAGAGAGAGACAGATAGAGAGAGAGAGACAGAGACAGATAGAGAGAGAGACAGAGAGAGATAGAGAGACAGATAGAGAGAGATAGAGAGACAGATAGAGAGAGATAGAGAGACAGATAGAGAGAGAGAGATAGACAGATAGAGAGATATAGATAGATAGATAGATAGATAGATAGATAGATAGATAGATAGATAGATAGATAGATAGATAGATAGATCTGATGGAACTTTTTTCTCTTTTGTCCCAATTGACGGAATTCCGTCCCCACGACGGCGAACTTTAACCCGTTTTAATCTCCATCTAATGTCTGTAAAACAGATGACATGTAACCAATTTGTGTGTTTGTTAAAGTTAATTAGCTGTAGGAATCGTCCTAAACCTGGTTGGCTCTAAAATGTGACCAGTAGTAGAAATATGTCCAGTGATTATAGCGTTTCGTCTAAATCTGTCCAGTAGTTCAGCAGGTAGAATTATCTCTGGGAGCTTCAGCTGAAGCTCTGATCTCACCTAGCTGTCCGTACTCTGGGCAGCCAAAGGAGTAGAGGTTTCCTTTACAGTCCACCACCATGCTGAACTCGGCACCACAGGACACCTTCACCAGCGGCTGAGCGTTGTAGGAAATCTGAAAGGAGTCAAATATTCTGAGTTTAACAGCCAGGAAGCCTCAGCGCATCAGCGCGGTCTAATGACATCCAGAGACTGGTGGCTCACCGACGCCGGACTGAGGACTGCATCGGTCTGACTGCCCTGGCCAAGCTGACCCAGTTTGTTCTCTCCAAAAGAGTACACAGAACCGTCCTCTGGAGAAACATTAGTCAACAGAACTCAATTCCAGTTTAATTACTCAACACAAATTACATTTTATCTACAAAGTTAAACTTTTAAGGATTTCAGAAAACCGGATTTAATTTAATGCTTTTATTTGATCCACCTGTAAGTCCTGACCCTGGTCCAGCCTACCTGTCAGTGCCAGTGTGTGATTGCGTCCGCAGGCTGCAGAAACGATCACCTGATCTGCCAGGCCCTCAATTATCTTTGGAGCCTCCAGACGTTTGGTATCTCCGTGACCCAGCTGACCTTTATCGTTACGACCTGAAGAGGCGAGAACAACAACGAGCTCCTCAGAAAAGAAAAAAAAATCATTCACACTGGATTCAAACGTTCACAAGATACTCTACTAAATAAGCATTTAGATTCATTCGACTGTTTATTTACTATATTTTACTAAATGCTTTCATTATTACACTTCTTCCTTCTAATTTGACGTAATTCATTAAGTCGTTTATTGAAATTATTGAGGATTTAAAAAAAAATTTGCACAGTTCTGATTCTTTTTTCGCTCGTTTGTGTCGTTTTCTGTCAGAAGGAACTGATGGTAAATAAAAACAGAGTGAAGAAGCGTGATGGTGCAGCTTACCCCAGCTCCACAGCTTGCCCTCGGTGGTCATGAGGAGGCTGTGTGCGGCGCAGGGACCAGACACCACACAGCTCACCTGGATGTCATTCAGACAGCCGTAACGATGTGGACCCCACAAGTTCTGACCCAGGTTACGGAAGGCGGCTGAAATAAACAACTCGTTTATTGGAACCGGTTTGTACAGAGAACAGTCTGACCTCTTATTGTGAGGACGAAGAAGTTTGTGTAGAACATGTTTCTTGTCCTAAATAAACATATCCAACTTTTAAAAGTAAACACAACTAGCTAAGCTAATTCATTCATTCCCAGAGAACTCCAGCTTCAACCACAAATTTCAATAACGGGGCATGATAATGGAAACATGAAAGTAAATGAATGCATGTTAAAAAAGACGGGTTAAGGTGCATAATTTATTTTCAGTGTGTATTGATATGTGGAACAGCTCAGCGCTCCCTCCAGGTGGAGTTAAAGAGTCACATGACATGGGGAAGGAAGGACTCCTTCAGCCTGTCTGTCTGCAGATGGTGTTGTGCAGTGGATCGATCATTACTGATAACAGCCAGCTCAGAACCCGATGTCAGGCTGTCCAGCTCTGCAACAGCAGAGCACGCCCTTCTCTCCAGCTAACCTCCGTTTATCCAAACTGAATAAACATCTATCTGCAGTAGGTAATGTCTGAATTATTTATTCATGACCTTTCCACAAAAACGTCATAGATCTAAACTATTGCTTTAAGATGGCAGCAACACACTGGGCTTGACAGCACTCAGCCTAGCAGTTAGCCAATCAGTCCTGAAGAATGTAAACCATTTCTCTGAACAAAGAAGGAATATTTTACAGACCCTCCAGGAAGTTGCGATGTTGTGATCATAACTATTAACGCAAATTCAACCATTTGTCACAACTTTGTTGCGGCCTTGCAATTTTCACCAATCATCGCAACTTTTCCGCAAATGTGACCAATCAACTTTGTTTTTGTCGGATTTCATCATCTTCTTTGACCAATCAGAGCCACTCATAAGTTTTGACCAATCCCGTTGCCTCCAGCTGTGTTTGCTTCCGGTTTTTGACCTCAGAGCCGCTAAACTCCGGTCGGTTTCCATCAGATTTTACGGCTAAAATACGAGCAAATCAGTTTCCTAAAGTATTACACCAGAGTGGTGGAAAGCTGTTCTGAACCAAACACAACGTCGTGGTGGATTAGACATGAAAATCATCGCTTGACAAGAACTTTTTGACCGCAAAACATGGAGGGGATTAGCTGAAAAGAGGAGCAGAGACGGGCTGGGGTCTGATAGGAGTGATAAAAGAGACGAGGTGAGTTCTGTTTAATGTCCGTATTTGGACAATGTGAGAAACTAGATTTATAAAGAACTGATCTGTGTCCTAAACTGTGTGCTGAGTCGGCGGATTTGCTATTCTGTGAGAAATATTTTAAATAAATCAGACCGTCAGCGTTAACGTGAATTCCTTTGAACGTTGTTTATTTTTTAAACACGCGATTAACCACGTGACGTTTGTATCCAGTGAACACGAGGAACCGCTTGTCTTTTCTAAACTCGTTCTGATGAACCAGTGAACCTTTGAGGTGAATCTGAAAGTGAAAGTAAAGTCGCTCACTGTAACGTCTGAGTGACGCTGAGACAGGCTGTCAGCTGTGTTGTCATGGAGATTACATCATCTTGTAGTCTTTATTTAATGATGAAACAGCGCATACAGTGTGTGTGTGTGTAAAGAGGTTAACTGTGTGTGCATATAAACTAAATAAAACCTTAAACAAAATTAAAAAATGATTGAAAAAAATCACAACTTTGACCGCAACTTTTAGAAACATGTGCCGCGAAATCAGTCATTTTAGATCGCAACCATCACAAAAAATCCCCGCAACTTCCTGGAGGGACTGAATTGATCATTGTTACACAGAAAAACACCTCAAAACAGCTGAAACGTTACTTTAAACAACCATAAATTCTCCTTAAACTCAGCTCTTAAACTTAAGCTCAGTTGGTAGAGTGGCCGGTCTGATAACCGGAGGGTCGCCGGTTCGATCCCCAGCTCCGGCTGGGTTAGATTGCCGTTGTGTCCTTGGGCAAGACACTTCACCCAACTTGCCTACTGGTGGTGGTCAGAGGGTCTTGGAGGGCGCCGGTGCATGGCAGCCCCCGCCTCTGTCAGAGTGTCCAAGGGCAGCTGAGACTACAACGTCGTTTATCACCACCAGTGTGTGAGTGTGAATGGGTGAGTGACTGTTCGTGTTGTACAGCGCTTTGGGGTGTTCTGCACTGTAGAAAGCGCTCTATAAATACAAGCCATTTACCATTTACCATTTAAACGTACGTCCTATTTCAAGACGAACTAAAACACCTTCCGGTTCTGCTGGGTTTCTCCTTATTTGGCAGCCTGACACTTCTGCTGCAGTAGGGGGCAGTGCCCAGTAGGGGGCAGTGCCGTCGCGTGAAAGTGAAACTAAACACTCACTAAAAGAAAAGAGAAACACAGAGGATAACTCTGTCTGTGCTACACGGTCTATGGTCAATGGCGGCGGCACTGCCTCGCTCCAGGTGTCGTGAACGTGCATGTGGGTGGAGAATTTACCATATAAGCAAGTCCGGATCACTATGACCTCATAGCGGGCTGGAGTGAAAAAAACGGTTTGAAACCTACTGGCGGAGGAGGTCTGACATCTTGAAAATTCTCACTAGCTGGACTAGGAGACAGATGGACGCCGTTTTTTGCTCTTTCTGGTAGGTTTAAGGTGAGAACTCAACGTTGCAACATGATAGATAAGTCAGAAACACGGAAAACCAGGACATGGGACCTTTAAACCCAACACAAAGGAAGAATGTGCTGCTGGAGCTCTGGTAGGCCCAACATTTCACCCATCTGTAGATGATCTTTGTCTTTGCAGCTGCTCCTTGCAGACCCCCCCCCCCCCAACCCCCATTCAGGCACAACAAAGCAGATTTATCAGTGAGGACCAGAGGAGTGCTGGGAGGATGCTGGATGGCGATGTGAGGCCCACCCCAGGCATCACCAGCCCACCTACACGGGGTGGGGGCACGCAGCATGCATGCATATGAATGGGAATTACTGTCACAATCAATTAACAGGATCCCGCTGGCTTTAACACATATGTAGCCTGCTCATGTCAAACAAAGACACGCATGTACATGTAGCATGTGGTCATCCCCGAGTCCTTCCCTTCTCTCCTCCAGACGCAACGCAAAACCCAATCAATCCTTTATTGATTCTGTCTGGTTCTACAAGCGTCTGCATCTTATCTGTCCACCGCAGTGAGGGCTTCAGGAAAAACCTGGAACTGGAGACTCCACACATCAAACCACAACCCAAAACACTCCCCAGGATGCGTCAAAATCCTCTACTCGTCTGTGATTAGGTGCTTAACATTCTCGTCTGGGTAATTCTGTCATGAACTGCTCAATTCCTTAAAATGTTACCTGTAAAAGGTCATTTTCACTGCATCTGCTTAATAAACACCATACCTTGTTGTTTGGGAACCTCCTTTCTTCCAATCAAATCCCAGTTAGTCGCTCCAAAGATGAGCAGCTGACCTTTAACCTTTGGTAACTCCAGTTTCTGCAGAAAGAACAAAACAGAAACTGAAAGATGTAAACCAGCTCAACAGTTTACAGAGAAAAGTTTGAGTAAAAAAACATCTGACCTAATAATGAGTTTTCTTTTTAGCCATCATAAATACAAAACCTATTCTTTACAAAAAGGGTTTGTGAAGGTTAAAACTTGACATTTCTCTATCAGAAAGCAGATAAAAGAACAGAAGCAACGTTCTGTGCCAAGGGTCAGATGGTCTGTCAGACTACAAGCAAAAAGTACTCTAATAAAATCAGCAAAGCTAAAGATATGAATCATTATCTGGTAAAAATAATATTCTAATTACAAGAAATAGATCTTTAAAAACAATTTATTCTACAAAACTTTTGTCATTTTTACTTTAATGAACTTATTCTGACTGAAGAGTCACAAATCAGAGACAAAACAAAATCATCTCCAACTGCTCTGTGAGGCAGACTCCAGAGAAAAGAAAAAACAAACTCACAATTTTCTCTTTGACGTCGTCCGCCACGGTGACGGGCTGCAGACCAGACTTGGCAGCTGGCCTGCCGGGTTTCTTGTTGTTCTCCTGCTCAAAGTCAAACTCGTCGTCGCTACTGAAGTCCCTGTCTTTCCTCTTCCCACTCGCCCTCTTTCTCTTCATCCCACCGTTCCCCGAGACATCCGTCACCTTCTTACGTGGCATCTTTCCAGTCAGAAGCTGATTTAGAAAGGAAAAACGGCAATCAGGAACAATTCAGACTGAACCAAGTTAACCAGGGTCACAAACGCATTGCTGCCAATAATTAAATGTATGAACTGTTCAGAAGAGATTATTGATAAAGCCAGTTCATTCACATGGAAAAGCAACAATATGAGTATTGTGGAAGAGAACTAGAGCGAACAGACATAAGAGAATGTGCATCATTTGCATAAATACATAGTTTTATACAGATGAAGCAAATAGGAAGGAAATTAAAGTAATTCTGTGATGTTTACTAAGAGCTGAAAGTTCCCAAGGAAAAAAAAAAAATATATATATATATATATAAAAACGAGACATCACATAAACAGCAAGAAAGACAGGACAGCATAGAAACATGAATGAAAATTTACAAGCAGTTACTCATAAAAAAATGAGAACATTCTGAAAATATTACAATCCCAATTTCATTTAAATATATTCTTATATCATATATTTAATTAATTTGGGGGGTTTCGGCTTTTATGTTTCAGAATTCCATATTGTATGATTTTTACTACCTTTTCAGAAAATAAAAACGAAACATTTGGGTAAAAAAAGCTTTCTAAAAAGACTTAAAGGGATTTCAAAAGACTTTTAAAACACACCACCAAACAAAAAGTTTGACAAGAAAATAGATATTTTTAAACTTTACACAATTCTGAACACTTTACACAGCTGTAGTTAAAGGTATTTAAGTACACAGTTTTTACTTTACTTTTAAAGGTATTTAAGTACACAGTTTTAACTTTTAAAAGGTATTTAAGTACACAGTTTTAACTTTTAAAAGGTATTTAAGTACACAGTTTTAACTTTTAAAAGGTATTTAAGTACGCAGTTTTAACTTTTACCAACTGGATAACTACGTGTGAACGTAAAGTGGCTAAAACAAGTTTACTGCACGTGATTTAACGGACTCTGCTCCACTCTCTTATCACATACCAGCAGTCAAAATGCTCCCAGTTTAATCTCACTCGCTCTCCCAGTGGCCTTCTGATCGATAACCAGCGGGAACTGAAGCCAGAAACCAGAAAAGTCAAAGCTCTGCCGGCGTCTGGCTGTTAGCTGGTTGTTAGCTCCATGAGGCTAACCTCCACCGCTCTTTGTTCGGTCGCTTCATTAGCATGCTAGCTGCCGTAAAAACCGTCGTGCGGCAGGAGAACTTAGACAGTTAGCCGCTAAACAAACGAGGTCGCTAAAGTTCGGATGTTTTACATAAACAGTACATTATCTCAAATCCGTTCACATCGGCGGTAAAACTGAATTAAAACTGCAAAGTGGCTGAATGGTGGCGCTCATTATGCTAACGTTGCTTCGCTACTGTATGCTAACAAACACATAAAGACACTGACGTTACAAAAACGATGCTACAACAACAAACTTTTAAAAACATTTTTTTCATCCACACGAGTTTTCTGCCTATCGTGACTTTAGTATCAGTGGTTTTAGAAAAAAACATAATTTGTGATTTAATAAATCTAAAAATAAATGATATACCGGTGATTTCCTGATTCAGCAGCTCTCTGTCCGTCTCCGGTTTGATTGATTTGAACAAAAGAAGCTGCAGTCTGCGTTCACACCACAAGGTTTGCATTTAGTATTCATACAGGAAACACAACTAGACCTGGAAATACTTCAGGCTGGAGAACGAGGCGCTGCAACAGCTCGAAACTTCTCCGGAACATCGCTGATGATCAGAGAAAAGTTCAGCTTTCACTGGAGAAACGCTGCAGAAAGTCTCAAAAACTTAGAAAATTACTTTTGGGCTGATCTTGTTCATTTTTACCATTTGTTTGAAATCCAGCAAAACCAAAACATTGACTAAATCTTTAAAAAAAATACTTAGTTTTATTTTACAAGTGTTATGACAAATACACACATTATACACACATACAAGAACAACATATAGGTGAACACATAATACAGTTTTATTTTTGATTCTGTTTTGACTGATACCTAAAAACTCCAGAACAGCAAAAAATAATTCAATTAAATATAAAATGCAGTTTTCAAATGAGGATTTTGTTTATTAAAGTGATAATATGCAACTTTTTCATATTTTTAAATCTTTTCCTTGAGCCAGTCTGTGCTAATATAACTCTTTACAGAGTTAATGAAAAGTCACTTAGCCCCATCTGGTGATTAGATCCAGAATACCACGATTGCAAGATCTCCGTCGCCGTCACGGTACCCAGGAAGTCACGTGTTAGTTAGCAAATTAAATATTTATTTTACAAACTAAATATTTAGGTTAGACATAAATATTTAATTTGTAAAACAAATATTTAACTCTAAATTAAATATTTAGCTAGCTAACTAAATATTTAGTTGGCAACTTTGACATTTATAAATGTATGAATAAAATGATGAAAAACGAGCTCCCATTTTTTCCCCATACGATTGGCTAAATAACCCAAAATGTTGCTCTTAAATTGTAACTGTTTGACTTTACAAACGGCGCCCCATAATAACAGACTACTTTTTTGGTACATCTCCAGCCTTAATGTTTCAGAGACTCAGAAAATACCTGTTTTGATAATTTGGTGAATGCAACTTTAGATGAATGACCATTTTCTTTATGCCTTTATTTAAACAGGTAATGTCCCATTGAGATAAGGTCATTTTTCTAAGAAAGGCCGTTAGTGGTTCAGTGTCTTTAACTGGATGCTTCAACACATGGCCGAGCTGGGAATTGAACCCACATGGCCTCTTTTCCCTTGAACCACGGTCAACCCTTACAGACTATCTGGTGATAATATTTATCTAAAAAACTGGGCCAAAATACAGAAGTAGTGAGTGGAAAGACTGACTCCATCCGATGACCCAGCAGCAATAAGTCTCAGTAACCATCTTCAGCAATCAGTCACCAGCAGCAAAGAATGGATCAAGACTTTACTGTTAAGTAGATTTAGGATTTACTGTAGTTAAACACATACAAAGTGTAAATGTCCAAATAACTAGATAGTAGGGATACACCGATACCGATACTGGTATCGGTTAAAGTTACCCGATACCAGGAACCGATACCAGTGGTTTCACTGTCTGTGACTTGTGATTTCTGTTGTAGTTCCCTATCTTGAACACTAGGGGGAGCTATTGAGCTAAAGAGGAACAGTGTAGGTTGAGAGCTGGAGATGGTGCCAAATAGTTCATTTTATTTGGTTAAAATGTGGAAAACTGCAATAATTTCACTGTGAAATCATAGAAAATGGTTATTTTTCACCTTATATTTTAGTTTTGTGACCATTTTTTAATATATATATTTTTTTAATCTAACTCAGTTATTTGTTGTAAAAAACAGAGAAAAAAATAATAAAACCTGTATTCCAATTTGTTGCATTTGTTTGTGTGGTAGAAGTATCGGTACTCGGTATCGGCGAGTACTCAGATTTAAGTATCGGTATCGGATCGGTTTTGAAAAAAGTGGTATCGGTACATCCCTAGTAGATAGGATTTTAAAAACAAGGTGCTTCACAGCTTCAAAACAAAATACACAACAAATACATAATACTGAAAAAGTACTATAATACTGAGAAGGTGACTTTTTGTTGGAAAATCAAACTTTTCCTTAACAATAAAGAGATATTTGAGTCTTTTTAAAGTGGCTTCTATTAGCTATTTATGTACAGTAAGAACCTAACCCACTGGTGACATCACTCAATGTGGGCGGGGTCTCAAGAAACAGGAAGTAGTGCGTTGACTGGAGATCAGGAGAGATGCTGTTGTAGACTTGACGTTCAGGTATTTCAAACTCTTGCTCAAAAAAGTCAAACCAACCCCTCAGAACGCTGTATGACCCGTTCCTCTACATGTTTTATTTCATAATACCCGCTTCCATCACCTCCACTACTGTAGTGGACTATCTCAGTCAGGTCTGCAGATTGTTGCACATCTTGTAACTGGAACACACAGACGTGAGCACATCACCAGTCCTGTCTTCTCTCCATCTGCTTCCTGTTTTTATATCATTTATTTGAAACCCTTCTCTTGGCCTATAAAAGCCTAAATGGTCTGCCGCACCTCTCTGACCTACTTCCACCTCCGTCACCCGCCGCTCAGCTGACCGGCGGCTTCTACTGGTCCCTAAAACCAGGCAGAAGCTCACAGGAGACCAGGCTTCTTGAGTTGTGCCCCCAAAATTCCGATCAGAGGACTACTTCCTGTTTCTAGAGACTTCACCCACTGATGATGTCACCGGTGGGTGTGGTTCTTAATGTAGATAACTGATAGAACGCCACTTCAAAATGACCCAAACATCCCTTTAAAATGTTCTCCTTGTTTGATGATTTCAGTCCTGAAATGGTCACAGATTCTGGTTGGAACCAGGCAGAAGGTCAGGTTTGAGTCCTCCGCCGCGCTGGCTGGGTAGAGGACTCTCATCTCCCCCCTGCAGACCCCCGATCATGGAGCCCAGGGTGCCGTAGCTGCCGCCGTACGGCTCCATCTGAGCCGCCACGCTCAGTCCGGGTTTATCCATCCGGGGCATCTGTGGAGTTTGGCTCAGCGCTGAGGAGGGAAGAGAAACTGGGGTGGTGGCGTTGTCACTGAGGCTCAGGACTGTAACAGAAGACTATACAGAAAACACGTTAGGCTAAAGTAGGCAGCAACTTACTGAGACAAGATTTCTTATTTAGAAGTACAATAAATGATTTTATTTAACAATTTACAGAAACCAGTAGGGGGTAGAGCCAGTCAGTAAATCAATTTACTGCTTGGAAAGTGGCAATTTGTTAAAAACCAAAGACAGGAATTAGTTTTGCTTTTGTGCGTTTAACTTTATTTAACGTTTATGAACTTAAGCTTATGAACTTAGCTTACCCCATTGGCAGATTTTTTTTTGCTCAAATCTAGAAAATTTGACCATATTTAAGAAGATATGGCCTATTTCAAGTAGGGCTGTAAGAATATATTTTCTTTTTAGACAAAAAATAAGTCAAAATGTCTAAAAACAAGGCTCTTTTACTTTATTAGAAATCAGTTTTTGCAGTGTGTGGACCAGACCAGGACAACAGGGAGGAGACGAGGAGTGCATTTCGAGTTAGCTCGCATTAGCATAGCTCGCAGTTCTCACCACATTTTAACCTCATAACACTGAATGCATCATATTAGATTTTTTTTATTTTCATAAGTTTCTAAGACCTCTACCTCCCTAACAGGATTAGTACTTTCTTCAAAAACCTGTTGAATGTAATGTATTTTGCCCTTCGGTGGAGAAACTTAGTACTGCATGTAGCAATAGTCAATTTTATTTATACATCCATCCATTTTCTTTAACCGCTTCATCCTCCATAGAGGGTCGCGGGGCAGCTGGTGCCTATCTCCAGCAGTCAAGGGGCGAGAGGCGAGGGGACACCTTTATTATACAGTTGTACAATTAAATAATTCTATAATAATTATAATTACATTGTTCTTTCTATGAAGCCTTCTTATTGTATGTTGTCTCTTTATAATGACTGTGCTTATGCCTGTGCTGCTTCAATTTTAAATTCAATTGCCTTCAAATTGCCCCTCAGGGATTAATAGTCTTCTTAAATCTTGAATTATCTAATGTTTATACATTTATTATTTTGACATTAGTCATTAGTCTATTACTTCATAGTCATTAAATGTCCCTATTGAAAATGAGACTATGGGTCAACGAGGCTAATCTGAATGAACACAGGTGAAATAAACAATAAAATATAGTTACATGCTCAGGACTCTGCACTTTTCTTTTTTAATCGAGAAAGCCTCTTGGATGAGAATAAAAACATTTAAAAAAGAAGTCCTGCTGACTTTGTTCGAACCTCCAAGCTTCATCAGAGGCTGTAAACAGAAGGTCAACATAAACAAGGCCATGAAAACTACATTTGGAAGCAGCTGTACTCACATTTCCTACAGAGACCTGGCTACTAGCTGCTGCCTTTTTCTTTCTGGCCATGTTGGGGTTCCAGTTGCAAACCAGGCTGTCGTTCTGCACGCTGTAGTTTTTATGGCCAATCAGCCAGTATGTGTTCATTTTGCCTTTACCCTGACAGGACAACAAGGGACAGAAGTGAGGAATAGTGAGGATTGTTTACGACTACCAATCTGCCAGACATCACTGTAAGATAGAACCCGCCCCGATCTGACCTGCCTCATTAAAAACACGTTATAATGTTGACTGAAAGCACTTTTATTTAGTCTGACCGTCTCCAAAATAACAACGTTTGTTTTTACCGTCTCTAAAACATGCTCATGCAAATGTCAAAGTTTGCAGAGTACATCATTTCTCTGTCACGTTTTCTTTTATAAATCCTAAAGTTTGCAGAGAAAGTGACCCCCTTTCTGACCCGTTTTTTGTTTCATAAATTTTATAATAAATTATAAACTTATATATTTATTTTTATATGTTTTATAAATGAGGCCATAGCGGTCGCAGAGCGAGAAACGGACGTCATTACAGCTGCAGACGCTCTCTGTCAGCGTGGGCCTGTGCGTGCACACACATGCATGCACAAACACACGCAATAACGGAAAATTTGGCTGGAGGGATGTATTTCTTGGCTGATCTGGGAGCGCATAGGATCTCCGGAGGAGCTGCCCAAGGTGGCCGGGGTGTCACTGCCCGATCGGTAACGGAAACCCGATCGGTTCTGCGCATGTGCGAAGTGAGTCTACATCCGCTGAAGCTTTTTACGGTAATTACGGGTCAGAGTATCTGTTAAGATGTTAACAGTAATAAGTATTTATTATAAAGTTTACAATAATGACAACGTTTCATACAATGTCAAAGAAAATAAAGAATAAAAAGGGAGTTATGGATCAGGACGGCCCGATCCTTACTGCGCAAAGTCGGACGGTACAGATCAGGTCTACCCGATCGGTTCTGCGCATGTGCAGAACGCGTGTACTCGCAGTGAAGTATTTTACAGTAGTTACGGTTCAGAGTATCTTTTAAGGTGTTAACAAGTATGTAATACATCTTTATACATACATAATGTATTAAAATGTTTATACACGTAGGTATCCATTGTTTAAATGGTCCGAGCAGTCGAGAAAGAGGCTAAGCTGTTGGTAAAAGCTAAGGGCTAACTGGGAGCTAACGTCTCATTCAAAAGACTTGAATGTCGCTAAGTTGGCGAAAAGAGGAAGTGACGTAGGCTTCGCGCATGCGCAGAACCGATCGTGCTACCGGGTACGGATCGGGCAGTGACACGGGGAGAGGGAAGCCTGGTAGGCTGTTGCCCTCCCGATCTGACCTCGGATAAGCTGAGGAAGACGGACGGATATTTTTCCAATAACGCAACCCCAGATTTGAACCCGCCCCAAACCGCCCCGCACTGAAGGTAAAAATGTATTAACCTGACCCACGGGTAACCCGCGGTCCATAAAAGACAACCCACGCATCACTAGTGTCTGCCGTCTTCTCTTCAAAAGATCTTTTTTTCCTTCTTCTTCATGGGATTACTCCGCCCGCCACTTGTCACGTCACGGGTTCCCGTGCCTGGACCAGCAGCGTTTCAGAGCACCAGTTTTCTTCAGTGGAAAAGCGCGAACCCGGTTCCGAACTTTGGCACCGACACGGGAACCAGGGCAGTGGAAAAGGGGTATTAGAAACCTGAACCTAAGAAACTAAGGCTTTAGGAAATAAAAACCTGAGATTTCAGAAAATAAAACAAAGACTCAGGAAATAAAAACTTCAGTGTAAAAAAGCTAAGAGTTGAGGAAATAAAAACTAAAACTCGGGAAATAAAAACCTCAGACAACTTAGATCTTCATGTTGTTAAAAACTCTACTTTCTATAAGTCTGACTCTTTTTAGGTGCGTTGATATTTCTTGGAGTTGCTTAGCCTAGTGAACTATTCCTGCTCCGGTTTACCAGGCGAGGAGTTGCTTGCACCTCTGCTCTGTTTACTTGCGGAACCATAAACAGAAAACCGCAGAGTTCGCTTTCAAAATAAAAGCTGGTCTCAACCTAAAAGCAAATCATTTTGTTTTGGGTAAAAAGGTCATCTGAGTTTAATGATCTGTGCTTGTTTATTTGGGTGTGTCACCATTTATTCAACCTCAATAACAATAAGTGCTGATCAATCTATAGTTTGTGATTAGGCTACCTAACAGAATGATGATTGTTCCTTTATTTTTCAAGGCAGGCCTTTTGAGCTCATATGCTGAAACACCAATAAAACCAACCTAAAATCAGTATTTTCTGTTCATTTGAGGGGAAAACCCCTCTAATGAATATAAACTAGATGCTCACCTGACTGAATTTTAATTAAAAGTGTAATCCTCCAGGTTCAGGTCCTTTTACCATGTAGTTTTTTCCTTCTGAGTTTTAAGAAACATTTTTGTTTCTAGATAAAAGACGAGCCTTAAAGACTGGTTTGGATTTCTTCTCACCTTAACCTCGATCTCTCCACGTAGCTGCAGCTCGTAGGCGTTGTCTTTAATCAAAGCCAAGTATGTTTCTGAACTGGTGTGAATCTTTTGAGCTGAAACAAGAAGACAATCATAATAAATACAGTGTGACATCAATCCTACACAACAGCATCAGCAGCACCAAGCCATTTGTTCACAATCTCTAATAATCTTTTATGCAACAAAAATCCAAAGAAGCTCCCAATCCAAGGATTCAACGTATTTCTAAAAGCTCTTTTAAATAAAGATATATAATACTGTCTTCTTGTCCAAAGGTGTATTACATTTCAATCTTCCTTCAGTTTGAAGCATATACAATCTGATTTGTTTGAATTATTACTGTATTAATTAGGGAAGCACCGATACGATACTGGTATTGGTATCGGTGCATTGATACCAATACCAGTATCTGTATCGATACCGGTATCGGTTAAAGTTACCCGATACCAGGAACCGATACCAGTGGCTTCACTGTCTGTGACTTGTGATTTCTGTTGTAGTTTCCTATATTGAACACTAGGGGGAGCTATAGAGCTAAAGAGGAACAGTGTGGGTTGAGAGCTGGAGATGATGCCAAATAGTTCATTTTATTTGGTTAAAATGTAGAAAACTGCAATAATTTCACTGTGAAATCACAGAAAATGGTGATTTTTCACCTTATATTTTAGTTAGGGACGTTCGATATTATCGGTCTACCGATAATATCGGCCGATATTGGCATAAAAATGTAATATCGGTAAATATCGGTATCGGTTTTTGTAATGATGACACACATGACCTTTACATACCATGCTCACATTACAAATCAAACTGTTCGGCTACTTCTCCTCTCTCCCAAAATGTCAAAATATTACAAATGTGATGTTTAGTTTTTGAGATATTTTTATTTATTTGGCCCACCTTGCATTAAATACTGTGTTTTTATTTTTAATTTTTATGAGGGCTACGACGCTTATATCGGTATCGGAAATTAAGAGTTAGACAATATCGGATATCAGATATCGGTAAAAAACCCAATATCGAGCATCCCTAATTTTAGTTTTGTGATCATTTTTTATTAATATATTTAATTTTTTTTTATCTAACTCAGTTATTTGTTGTAAAAAGCAGAGAAGAAAAAATAAAACCTGTATTCCAATTTGTTGCATTTTTTTGTGTGTGGTAGATTGGTATCGGTATTCGGTATCGGTGAGTACTCAGATTTAAGTATCGGATCGGTTTTGAAAAAAGTGGTATTGGTACATCCCTAGTATTAATGTATGTATATTAAATACAACCTACAGAAATGTTTTGTTTGTTATAGTTTCTTCTGTGAAATGTGTTTAAGGTGTTTGTTAGTGAGAACGTACGCAGGCTGGTGGACTCCATCCTTGAGGCTGTGTTGACCGTGTCTCCAAACAAACAGTATCTGGGCATCTTGTATCCCACAATTCCTGCTACACACGGACCTGAAGGGCCAGAGGGAAACAGATGAACCTCACTTTGGATCAAAAACACGAGATTCAGTTAGCAGAACAACAGGACCGGAGAAAAGAAGACGCAGATGTTGTTTTTGCTGTGGCTCAGACTCAAATTTACATATAAATAAAATAGTAAGAAGGAACGAGAGTCCATATAAACAAATGACACACAAAAAAACAAGTAAACACATCAAAATAATAAAAGAAACATTAACGGATGGAAAATTTTAAACTCTCATGATGAATTAAAAGCCAATAAATACATATTTTAAGATGGGATTTTAAAACAGGATAACTGGAGCCTAGTTCAGGAGCTACAACAGCAAAGATTAGATCACCTCTGTCCACCAGAGACCTCGAGACATCTAAAACCAGATCAATCAGAAATGATCTGGAGGACACGAGGCTGCATGAGGTCAGAGACAAACCCAGCAGCCACCCAAATAAACGCCTTAAAGGTCAACTAGAAAACTCTGAAGCAATCCAGGGATGCAGTTACCAATAGGTCCAAATTAATGTCAAAGATCTCAGTGATGTCATCCAGTGATTTGTGATCCGCTGCCCCTCACAGTCTCACCTGTGTGAATGCCGGCTCGGAGCTGCAGCCTCTCGCTGGACATGTGAGGGATGACCACCTGTTTGACCGCCGCCAGCAGATCCAGCGCCATCTTGGCGATCTCGTCAGCATGTCTGTCACCGTTTCTCTCAGGGAGGCCGCTCACCACCATGTACGCATCACCAATCGTCTCCACCTGGTCGGATCAAATTCACTCACTTAACTAACAGAAACAGTTGAATGATGAGAAACAAACACGAGAGTTTTGATTCAAGAGACGAATCCTCCTTCACGTCTTCATGCAGAGCAAACATTTTGTGCATTTGTGTGTGTCTGCGTTACCTTGTAAACGTCGTAGGAGTCTATGCGAGTGTCGAAACACATGTACAGGTTGTTGAGCATCTCCACCACTTGTAGAGGAGAACAGGAAGCAGAAATCGAAGTGAAGCCAACAATATCGGAGAAAAAAATGGTCACCTGCAAACAAGACGAACAGCGGTGGATTTATGTTCTTCTCTGACCCGTGGAATCGTCCACTGCCTTTTCTGTCAGTGTCTTTAATTAGAGGGATATTTGGGTCGTATTGAAGTTCCATCAGTTATTTATCACCACTGGTGACGTCACTAAAAGTGGGCGGAGTCTCTAGAAACAGGAAGTAGTCCTCTAAACGAAGCAACACTCGTGAATAGTTTGATTAGAAGATCAGGGACATATTAGTGGTTGATGTTTCTGTCTTCTTTAGTTTATGATAACGCATCAGTAGCTCTATTTTATGCAAAAGTTGTTTTAAATATCTGAAAATGAACATTTAAAGGGGCCAGATAAGGGCCACTGAGACACAACAAAGCAAACAAAACCACCACTGAATTTCAGGAGTTTTAGTTTTCAATGATTAGAACGAGATCCTCCGTACACTGTAAAAAGAAAACATGGGTCCAACCTTTAAAAAAATGCCTCAACAAGTTATTGAATTAAATTTATCCAATTAGTTTTCTAATAAATAATATATTATGAACTAGAAAAGTTCCTGAAGAAACTTTGAGAGGGCATGCTACTGGCAGCATCAGTGAAATCGAAATGGTTCTTCAATTCTGGTCTGGTTCTGGGACCTGTCAGTCTATTATGTGATTCTAGTCCTGGTCCTGTTTCTGTGTCTTGTCCCAGTTCTAGTTCTGGTATCTGTTTGTACCTGCAGCTCAAACAGCAAAGAAACCTGTCAATCATCATTATTCCACTACATCAAATTTCATCCAATCAGAATCCTTGCTGCACTTTGCCTGCTGACAGAGCTCACACCTGTTCTTAATGAGACCATGACAATGAGCCAGATTAAAATGAAAATCACTCTTCTCAAACAACCTGTTCCCATTCAAAAACTATAAGACCGATCAGAAATATTTAAACACCGTTAGAAGCAGGAGGCTTTAGTGGTCAATAGTTCCAAACTTCATGCGTGTCCTATGTTTTATGGCAGAATAATCATGAGTTGATTCGAGAAGACTTGGAATTGTAAAAGACTTGAAATCTAGCTGAAATGCAATGAAAAAATACATTTTTTATTGGCTCCTCTCGACCTTCCCTGGTAACTTGTGAGCCAACCGTAGGTCACAGAGACATGAGAACCACGTCACCGGAAAGCAGACAAAAATTCTCAATCGTAGAGGTCAAATTTATGACTGTAGTCCAAATGGTGTAGGAAATATTCGATGTTGTTTGTGATGAAAACGTTTTAATTTCTGCCGACTCACCCTCTGAGGTCACATGACCCAGAGTGAAGCAGTCTGAGAAAAGTCTTTCACTCACAAACAACGTCGTGTATCTCCCAAACCGTTTGGAGTACAGCCATGATTTTTATCTCATTTGGTAGCTTTTTTGTCAGCTTCATTTAATACAGGAGTCACTTTTCTGTAGGACCTACAGTTTTGTCAGAAATGACCCTCAAAGGTCCAGAACCCCCCCTCAAATCCTGTCATTTTACATGTAAAAGGAGAGGATTTTTTCTGTCATTCTCTGATTTCTTCATCAAACCTCTCTCGCGATTTTAGGAAAACAGTAAAAGCTATCAACACAATTCTTCCAAATGTTAGAGTCCAAAGTCTTGTGACCCGTTTAAACTTTGAATGGAGTCTCTAGGTGATTGTGTGTCCGCACACTAGTGTTGGGAAGAGGGGTGGGTTTTGGATTTTTTCACCGATCCCAATGGGATTCTGAATGGGGTTTTTTGGCGTGTTTTTTTGCAAAATACGTTGCCATGGTAACTCCAAATTCCTATAAAAGCAATAGCACACATCACGTGACCGAGCCGGTCGTTTTGATGTATCATGTGTCTGGCTGCAACCCTCCGTGCGGGCCGCATTAATGTTGACGGAAGAAAAATAAACCTACCTAGCTAGACATCGCTTTAGAGGTGGAGAGAAATTAGGGCCTGCTTGCTTCACATAGCACGCCCTAATAATAGTAGTTGTTTAGATGTTTTAATCCATTAAATACTCAGTTTTTTTGTCTTTTTTTATGTTTTTGAAACCATTTGACCAGAATAATTATAAACAGGATTATGATGAACAGTTTCTCCTCCACTCTTCACCAGATGAACCTGGATCTCCTGATGCTGCTGGGGTTTTTAAAAGGTGCTGTATGAGGAGGTTCCATCTGTAAGATCCACCAACACCCCGACACGGAGCGCGTGCATTTGTTGCTTTTGTTGCTATTGTTGGAGTAATTACCTGTAATTGTCCTGTTACATATTCACGAGGAGATAAAACGAGTTGTAGGGCTGAAAGTGCCTCAGGTTTATTGAAGAGGTCTGGAGCAGCTGGACCCAAAGCGCTGCTTCTTGTGAGGAAGCAGCCCGAGTTTTAAAAGGACTGACAGTGTTCTGGAAATATAAAGTAAGAAAAAGTACAAAAAGTCCCTAATGAGAAGGTGTTCAGTAAACTGAAGCTGCACAAACAGCCTCCTATGTGAAAAACATTCATATGTAGAGTCACCAACGAATGGCGGTGTCCTAAAACCATCTGATTGTTGTTTATATTTACTAAATGTTATCAAAATTCTTTTACCTCTAGTGAAAACCAACAACTACAGGTGAAGCAGAATATAAAAAACGTGGAATATTTGAAAGAAAAGTTCAATTAAATTGTAGAAAAAGTAAATCTTTGTAGATATGAAACATAAAAAGGGTCGTTAAAAATTTGCCTTAACAAAAGAAACCCATCAGATTCCCAGGATTTGATTGATCGATTATTTTAGTGTCTGTTTTCTTTATTGATGCTGTCATTTTATGAACAGAGCTCAGAAGTCTGGTTATTACTAAAAGTCAGTGAGGGTTCTATTTATCATGAAATGAAATCAAAATGATCCTAGGTCCTTCCTCCTGTTAGACTCTATAACATCACGGCTCCCAACAAACTCAATAATTTCCCTTTCTGTACAGTCTCTTATTTTTATTTTTTACCTTTGTGTGAATCTGTACTCTTTAAATTGCCTGTCACTTTGCTGCTGGAGCAGCTGAATTTCCCCATAGAGGGAAAATAAAGTTCATATTCTAAAAGAAAGAAACTGGATAATAAAAGACACATAGTTTGGATTGTGCTAGACTTTTTACTATTTAAAAAGACTCATTTCGTTTTCATTTATCAACATTATTTGTTAGACTTCACATTATTGATTATGTTATCATAAATATTTAAAGGTTTTCTTCCTGCATCAGCAGCCTGGTTTCAAACCCCATTTTGACCTCTAACTGATGAGAATTTCTCACCATAACACGATTTTAGTCTAAAGCTGGTATAAAAATCATCAGGTGATTCCAAAAGATGGGACTTGATTTCCTTTTCTTCACTCTCAGAAATGAAAGGACAGAATTGTACCTTTTTTGTCACTGGGGTGGTACCCTAAAAAGTACAGTTTTGTACCTTTAACTGCAGGGTTGTATCCTAAGGGGTACAAATATGTATCCTAAAGGGTACAAATATGTACCCTATTTGTACCCTGTAGGGGAACAAATCTGTACCCTAAGGTACATGTTTGACTAGTAAAAGGTACAAACTACAAAGGTAAAAATTTGTACCCCCAGTCAAGGTACAAAATTGTACCTTTTGAGGGTACCATTTTGAACCTTAACTGGGGGTACAAATTTTTACCTTTGTAGTTTGTACCTTTTACTAGTCAAATCTGTACCTTAGGGTACAGATTTGTACTCCTACAGGGTACAAATATGTATACTAAGGGGTACATATTTGTACCCCTTAGGATATAACCCCCCAGTTAAAGGTTCAAATTTGTACTTTTGAGGGTACCACCCCAGTGACAAAAAAAGGTACAATTCTGTCCTTTCATTTCTGAGAGTGTTGAATACTCCTGAGCTCTTCTTGTTTTACTGGTTGTTCCTCTGTGATTTTGTTATTTTCCTGGTCAGTTTGTCTTTATTCATGTTGAAGTTTTGGAACCCTTATCTAATGGTGCACCATAGTATCCGTGGCTTACCCTCTCATAGCTCTCTGCTTCTACATGTTTGCGCTTTCTGAGCTGCTTGGCCACTGACTTTGGTAACATTTGATGGAGCAGATCTTCAGCCAGCTTCCTCTGGTGCTTCAGGTCCTCTGTTTTCTCCTTTAAACTCTGAGCATAGTTCTGGATCCACTCTGTCATCAGTTTGAAGGAGAGCATCACCACGGGGTAGATGAGGCAGGCTATGGCCAACAGGCAGATCCTCATGCTGAGGCTCGAAGACATGGATCGAGATGTCAGTCGGAGAGCCAAGGAGGCCCGATCAAACAGGCAGCGCTGAGTGTTCATCAGAGCCTGAAGTCCTGAGTGAGACCCAGAGAGAAGCTCACTTCCTGTTCCAGAGATCTGCCACCGACTTGTGTCAAAAACATGAGAAAACCGAGCCTCCAGGCTGGAGTTTAACATGATGTCTATGTTCTCTAACCAGCAGTCGTTCAGTCGCTCTGCCATGATCCTGGAGAAGCTCAGGTAGCTGAGAGTGTGAGTCCACCTGAGCTGGAAACCAGGAGGAGGAGGAGGCGTGTGGTGGGAGAGCATCAGCTGGTGGTTGAGCTCTATGAATGTCACCAGAAGTTTGTCAGACAGAACATCTCTCCAGATCGAGTTCTGTTTGGCTTTGGTCAAAGAATCTTCTATGGAACCCCAGGTGGTGAGAAGTCTGTCGATGGCCTGAGTCAGAACACAACCTCCACTGTGAGCATCTACTGAAGAGTTTAGAAACTCTTCAAGGTTCCTGCTCATCTCCTGACAAAATCCAGACATCTCAGTGCTGCAAGGAAGTCCACGGCCCTTACTGTTACTCACCAACTCACCACAGGTACGATCCAGACCTGGGATACCCATCTCCAGGGTCACATTGCTGGTGTCTTTGGCTAATAAATGTCTCATCTGCTGAAGTTTACTGACGAGTTGCAAGATAGTTATCGTCCTGCATGAAGTCAGCTCATTGTAAGCAGCCTCAGTGGCGCGCAGCAGGTCAAAGTTAGAGCTGAGGTCAACGGACACGGATCCGAGCAGAGCGAGCAAGGAGAGCGTGCAGGCGGTCAGGATCCGACGGACAGTTCGGCTGCTGCCAGACAGAGGACATACGGAACATCTGGAACAGGAAAACATCTGGTCAGGCTTACCAGAGGATCCAAAAGCTTCGTACTCAAATAACAAGAGTTTCACTTAAAACACCGACAAGCCAAAACCTAAAGAGCTGAGAGGAACCCTCAGGTCTTCAAGGCCTTCAGGGAGGGCCCCAAAAATCTGCATTTATCAGATGCTGCTACATTTCATTTTAATCATTTAAAGTGATAATATGCAACTTTTTCATATTTTTAAATCTTTTCCTTGAGCCAGTATGTGCTAATATGACCCTTTACAGAGTTAATGAAAAGTCACTTAGCCCCATCTGGTGATTAGATCCGGAATTGCAAAATCTCCGTCGCCGTCACGGTACCCAGGAAGTCACGTGTCTCACGAGGGTTAGGCTAACCCAATGTGGCTAGCTGTTAAGCTAGCGCTGGAGTGTTTTTAGCTCATGATTCCTGATTTTTTTTTTCCATCTCTCCCTGCTTGAACACAGCTGATTTCTTTGAAGGAGTAAATAACCGCTCCTGTAGAAAGCTATGAAGGCTGAGGAGACATTTCAACAGGTAGATTTAGGCGTTTAGAAGCTGAAACAATATGCTAACTTGTGTAATGCAGTGATTTAAAACGGACACCAGAGGGAGCAAAACAAGCAAAACTGCATATTATCACTTTAAATTTGACTTCAAATATCTGATTCTAAATTTATTTGCTGCAATTTTTTTATTTATTTATCAATCGGCAGCCCATACTTTTACCCGTCTTCACTTGTCAGAGCTCAGTTTGTTGTTGTTGTTTTAATCGAGTAAATGAAAACTTCCTGACCTGCACAGCTCGCTGTCTGCCTCTCTCTGAGCTCCTGGAGCGACTCTCCTCCTCCGCCTTAGAAACCTCCTCTTCAGAGAAGCCGAGGACAGAGTCCCAGATGTGAAACACTGTTTTTTCATCAAGTCCAGCGCTGACATGAGACCCGAGCTGCAGCAGATCCGCCTCCTCAGACCTGGTTCTGAGTGCTCACGGTTTGAGAGCAGACGGAGGTCCCGGTGGTTCTGTCAGTCAGCGCCGACGCTACAACATCCGGTTAACCGATCAGGTGGTTTTAGGTCAATAAAATGCATTCGTTCTGTTCAGGCTGCGGAGGAGAATCATTAAAACTAAAATCAAACATGTTTTATTAAAAAAAAAAACATTAAGGTGACTCCAAACGGGAAATGTTATTTTTTATTTACGTTTATTTTGAAAGTACATCTGGACAGGAAATGCTCACGCTGCTAAACTTTAACTTTTTACCCTGCATGAGAAATTTTATTTCTTATTTTATATTATTATTATTATTATTATTATTATTATTATTATTATTAATAATAATAATAATAATAATAATAATAATTATTATTATTATTATTAATAATTAATAATAATAATAATAATAATAATTATTATTATTATTATTATTTAATTCTAATTTAGATTAGTTTCTAAATTTTTCAGTTTTACTTCAGATATTTAGATTTTAGTTTCAATATTTTACATTTACTGTAATATATTTATATTTCATCCTAAATATTAAAATTTTCCTCACATATTAAATTGTCTTTCTGAATATCAATGTTTTCCTTTAGATTTAAACCAGACATCTCCTGCTTTGAGAACCAGAGTAGTGCTCAGAATGTGGTGAAGAAACAATTTCTCTGTATTTTGATTTTTTAGAATATGATGGAGATATTGTTATAAGCAGGAAAAACCACAATTAAAAACATCGATCATAGATGGAGTCAAAGTCATCTGTGACAATACAAGCTCCAAAAAGACTAGTAATCACTAACTGCTTTTAAAAGATAATCATTTTTTATCAATTCTTCCATCATGCAGTATATCTCATTTATCTAAAGAATTTATTTGAAAGTGTATTAAATTAATATTTAGACTACTGTGCTCTACAGAGCCAAAACCTCCTGATTATTGTTATATTTATGTTGTGTTTACAAGTTATTATTATGAGCTGCCAATTATAAATTTAAAAATAATAAATTAGAAAAATTTACCAATATGGAAACGAATAAAGAACTTTTTTTTCTTTACAGATAAACTGAATTCATGATAAAAGCTGAAGTGGGTAAATGCTGTCAGTGAGTATTTTGTCTCCATTCACAAACACAAGTTGTCCAGCGCGTCTGTAAAGTTAGCATGCGTCCAAAACTCGAGTTGTGTTTATTTTTCAAAATAAGATTAACACAGGGACCACCGCAGTGAAATTACTGCTAAAGTTCAACATATGCTTTTATTTTGAAATTGATATACCGGAAGTAAATATTGTCGTGATTGCTGGCTTGATTATCAAGAATGTATTTGTATTGGATCCGAAATCGCACAGTTCGAAAGAGAACGGTGAAACATGGTGAAGATATGAGTGAGTTACTAACTTTGCGTGTGTAGCGGGGCGGCTCGTTTTATTCGTTAGACTTTAGTCAGCCTGGCTCCTCTCCGACTCTGGCGGAGGGAGCGCTAAAGTAAATGAAAACGTTGTTTGGTTTCGAGCTACTGAACAAAGAGCTTTTCTTCCCTCAACCATTGTTACCGAGCGGGGCGCCTGAAACTGATTCCGACGTGGTTTCGGACGGTTAAAGTAAGCTAACTACTTACTCAAAGTCGAAGAACAAGAGTGCTTTATTAGCATTTATAGCTGCTAATAGTTTAACATAAACAACATGCTAATCAGGCTACTTGGATTGGAGTTTACTCAACACTGATTTAGATCTAACTGAGCTATTAAATGGGATTATTTAGTCCACGCGTCACTTTACATGTAAACAGTGCGATTTAAACTCAATAAAGAAATATATGGAGGTCTTTATTTGAGGCAGCGATTTAAAAAAAACAGTCATAAAGACGCCGTAAGTTATTCTAAATTAACTATAAGCTAACGGTTTGCTAATAGTTATTAATAATAGCTGAAAATTAGCCATATACCGTATATGTTTGGTAAATATGTCGTTTATTTTAACTATTTTGGCTGAATATTAAACAAACAGTAGTTCTCTTTAGTTTAAGTGGGCTGCGGTTTTGTTTAGCGCCAGACTTTATTCTGAAATTGTTCGATTTAGTTTTTGTTTTATTTGTCTCGCTAAAAACATAAATTTACAACTCAAATTTTAAAGTAATATGAAACATTGTGTTTTTTCCTTATATCGGCATTGTTTACAACGCTCATTTAGGCGCATCTCTGCCTGAAACTTTGTTTTAATTTGGTAAAGTGCAGCTAAATCTAACTGTTCAGTACTGTGTGAAACAACAGCCTTTAATTTCTTTAATTAAGAGCCGTTTTATGGCTGAAAAACGTCAGAGTTAATGAGCTTAACAAACATATTTTTTCTAAGAATTGTCAGTAATGGCTGTAACTCAAAGAAAAATTCTGAAAGAGTTTTGGATTAAGACCATTTACAAGTCCATCTATGTCAAAGTCGGTAGTGTTTACTCCAAATAACACTTGTCACAGTCTCCCACCATCATGTTGTTTACTTTCCTTCTATATTTGAACAGCCTTCAGATCCACGTGGCCACATTTTGTTGCTTGCTGTTGTGTTGACAGGTGAGGGGTGGCCTGTTCTCCAGTCATGACCTCTGGGAATGGGAACACTAACAGCAGCCAACACAATGGAGAGACTAAACCAGCCCAGCAGGCCATAGACGCGTCCCACATCCTCACCCACCTGATCGAAGGCTTTGTGATCCAGGAAGGTGCTGAGCCATTCCCTGTGAGTACTTCTGCTCAGTTGGGAATTTCACCAGTAACAGAGGCTCATGGCTAAATAAGCTGATAAAACACAACGTTGCAGTTTTAAAAAGTGTAAAGATAAATAAAAAACCCTGCCTGTGTTGTTCAGCGTTTTGTGAGGTATCTGTGAAAGGCGCTCTATAAATACATTTAACTTACTAGAATAAAAATGATAAACTCATAACACAGAGTTCTTGGACACAAGTTTAAAAGTCACACTGGCTCCTACTTTTGCTCTAACCTTGTACAGCTATGGGTATTTGAGCATTAATATTGTTTGATCAAAGCGAGCAGAAACGGCGAGTTTTTCTTCTTATTCATCCATCAGCTGCACCTTGTTTCCTCTGCAGGTGGAGCGTCCATCCTTCTCTATAGAGAGTCTCAGGAGACGCACAGCAGACTCAAAGATGGACGGCCTCTCGCCAAAGGGTAAAGGTTTGACACATTTTTAGATAGTTGTCAGCGTTACCGCGGTTTCATCCAGGTGGGGAGCTGGCGTCATTGCTGCTTCATTCTAGGATTCATTTTAAAGCTCTATATTTCAACCGACTTTATTTTAGATGAATGGATTGATTGATTTGTGTTGTTATTCCCGCTGATTGTGTGCCGACTGTATGTCCCTCAGAATTAAAGGCCCAGCAGGAGCCCATGTTGACCTGTGAGCTCTGCGGTAGGGTGGACTTCGCCTACATCTTCAAAAGATCCAAGAGGTTCTGCTCCACAGTCTGTGCTAAACGGTAAGGCTGCTTTCTTTGTTCACTCAGCTAAAGTGTTGGTTCTGATCCTTTATGGGTCCGATCTGGAGCAGAAAGATGGAGAAACATTGAAAAGTTTTTCTGATGGCAGATAAAAATGCTCAGGTGACACAGTGTATTTACCTTTGGGCAATGACTTAACTCTTTAATTTCACACCAAGAAAAAGCATTTAAATTCATTACATTTTTAGTATTTTTTGACTGTTTTCTTTTTATATATATATATTTTTTTCTTCCTTTTTTAACATTTAAGGAAATATATAACACAGAACCAACAAACAAACAGCAAACCTGGGAGGGGAGCACCATTGTAATTTAAGATCCAGCAGATACAAGTTGTAGGCAGTTAAAAAAAAAAAAGGGTTATACAAAGTCACTTCTTACAGGTTTAAAGTGATAATATGCTTGTTTTGCTTGTCTTGGGCTCCCTCTGGTGTCTGTTTTAAATCACTGCATTAAATAAAATAGCCCATAGTTCTTGCTTAGAAACCCCTAAATCTACCTGTTGAAATGTCTCCTCAGCCTTCATAGCTTTCTACAGGAGCGGTTATTTACTCCTTCAAAGAAATCAGCTGTGTTCAAGCAGGGAGAGATGGGAAAAAATCAGGAATCATGAGCTAAAAACACTCCAGCGCTAGCATAACAGCTAGCCACATTGGGTTAGCCTAACCCTCGTGAGACATGTGACTTCCTGGGTACCGTGACGGAGACGGAGATCTTGCAATCGTGGTATTCTGGATCTAATCACCACAAAGCAGGATTTGTAGTCATTCTTTTCGGCTTGTTATTAAAGTTCTGTTTATTTTGTTTGTACTGTTTTTTATGGTCACTAAGAGCAATGACCTCATTCTTTTGGGCAGTGGATGAAACTCTGAACACTCAAATTGAAGCAGTTGGTCATTTTTTCTTATGTCTTTTTCTTATGTATTATATTGGATTGATATCGGTATCGGTCAATACTGAAGGCTGCAATATCGGTATCTTATCGGAAGTGAAAAAGTTGTATCGGGACATCCCTAGTTTTAACGGTGGGTTTCTGCCTCATGGATAGAAACTAGAAGCTGATTCCATCAAAGGAGCCTGAGAACTGAAAGTTCTGACTCCAATTCTACTTGGAGCCAAGAGCTCTGATAGAGATATCTGGAACAAGAAGATCTCTGATAGAAGATGAAACCTGATCTTTGAGATCTTTAGAAGTCAAACGCTAAATTTCTATTCTGGATCTTCCAGAGAGCCAGTGTAGTGGAGCTAAAACTGTAGATCTCCTGACTCATCAGAACTCTGGTAGCAGCATCTGAGCATCCTGATCATGGAGAACTGCAGGAATCAAGTCTGGAACTAAGAATGATGGATAGTTTCTCTCATCACTTTGAGTCAGGATGTGTCTTCTTATCCCAATTCCAAATCTAACTTCATAAATTGTTTTAACTGTGTGTTTAACCTGTGTGTAGTTACAATGTGGGATGCACAAAGAGGATGGGTCTCTTCCCAAACCGAAAAACTACCCTGGAGAACCTGAAGAAACAAAGAATCCTGAACGGGAACCACAAAAACACAAGTTTGGAGCCCAAAAAGAAGGTGAGTCAGTTCAGGGCTCTCAATTTAAAATTCAAGCTATATTTTCTTTACCTTTTTACCTCAGGTGCTTGGTAGAGCACATTTTAGTTTCTACATCTTACTGAAGCGTGCTCTGAACTTAACAGGAAAAAATTCCTACTAAACTAAAAATGTTTTTAAAAATAACCTGAGCATGTTTCATCAAAAGTGAAATATTATTAGTTTTCAGGATTCTCTAACACCTTACACTGGTGATGATTCACACAGAACCTTTCTCATCTTATAAAATTACATTTTATTTCAAGCACTTTTAAGGACCTTATGAAAATTTTATGCACTGTTAAAACCTTGAAAAAAAATCACATCAAATTTTGAGCATTTTTGAGGATTTTAAAGCAGTAGTAAGCGACTTTTAACCAGTAGGGGGCAGTAGGAGGCTACAGTTAGAGGTTTAATTTCAACTGTCATAAAATCATCTCTCACTCTCTCACTCTCTCTCTCTCTCACGAGACTTTTGGGTCTGCTGGGAGGACTTGAGAAAAAACCTCTGGGTCCCTGGTAACCAGCGCGGACCTGACAGGCTTTCAGTCTCAATCTGCTGGCGCAAAAACCTCCCAGACCACCACTGGGTCATATTGAACCTGACAAGCGGTGCGGGTCTCATTCGGCTGGCACAAAACATCGCGGCCCGCGCAGACTCCCCAACGAGAATAAAGTTCTTGCTTCTGGCGGAGGATGAATTGGCCTTGAATCAGTACGTCTAAATAATTAATCGACCACAAATCTGACTGGACCCGTAGGACCGTCACCTCGGTTCTGATTCTACTAGCGGGCAATGGCTCATGTGTCGGAGATGTATTTGTGCGGGTCATCGGTTCTTCGGATTTATTTATTTATTTACCTGTGAGGTGGTGTTGAGGAAGGCTTTGATTATCAGGTCGGTGTAGGAGAGATTAACCCAGGCGTAGCTGCGGGATGACGCCTGACCCTCGGGGTCTGCGTGTTAGCCAAGCCGCCGCTGGGAGTCTGTGAGCCGGAGGGGAGAGTATGAAGAGCGGGCTCGGTCAGATTTATTTATATATCTATTTATTTATCTGTGAGGTGGTGTTGAGGAAGTCTTTCAGAACATTATTTTCTACAATATTTCACAACGTGGTTAATAATCCGACTGATTAAACCGCGAAACGCTAGCTGAAACCATCCCTCCTCCCCCTAGTGTCGCTAGACCTGGTTACTAAGGCCGTAAAGCAGAAAGTTACATCATCTTTGCGACCGGCCTGTTCCTCAAAACTGTTTAGTGCGGTATCTGGCCAGTAGAGGGCAGCAGAGTGCTGTCAAACATGAAACTGGTCAAGTTTCTTACTCAACAATTAATGAGATAAATTTTAATGCTGTAGCTTAAAAAAGTAAAATAACACTTAGTATTGCTTTAAGCATGTTAGCATGTTTGTTTGCTAATGCTATAGTTAGCATTAGCATGCTAAAGCTAACTTTTGGCATGGGGACAGGTCAAGCACAAGATTAGCATGCTAACATGCTAATGCTAAAACGTTAGCATGAAATTTGGTTTTTGGGCATTTCGAACTCTAACGAGAGGGGAACCTATACAAATTATATATCATATCAATCGGCTCGCTCATGTGATGCTTGGTTGAAATTCCCGTAGCGTTTCCATTAACTATCGCAAAGTTATCCACAAAAGACTACGGCAGAAATGGCGCAAAAACGGATTAGCCCTTTGAATTTCAGCAAAAACCTACTGATGTTTGACAGCCTGCCATTTCGACACACTTTAACCTAGAAACTTCGTTCTTTTTTTAAAATAGTAATGGGAGTTTGGACTCGAAAATATTGAGGAACCATGTTGATTTCACTGATGCCGCCGGTAGCACGCCCTCTCAAAGTTTCTTCAGGAACTTTTCTAGTAATTCTTACTACCCCAAATGACCGAAAATGCAAAAAAAAAAATCTTCATTTGTTCTTCCTTTATTCTTAGTGTTAAAAGGTTAAATAAAACCGTCAGTAATGACAATAGGAAATAAAATCAGTTTTTAGAAGTAGCTTTTATTCTGCTCTTACAAAAAAAATAGTTATTAACTCAAAAGGAAATTACACAAAAATAAGGTTTCTTCATTTAACAGATTTATTTACTCCTATTAACATCAAAATCCTTCATATATCCATTTATTATTTATTCTAATTTTATTTTGATCATTATTTGTGGGTTTTTTTTTTTATGTCTGAATTTTTTAAGCTCTTTCTTTTTTTTTAATCAGAAACTCTTAAAATCAGTTTTTTATAAAGTCGTTAGAACATTTGACCTCTCCTGGGACAATAGATATGTTAAATTGAGTTTATTTCATACAAGTATATAATTCCAACCCCTGCAGCTCACAGACTGAATTCAGTGTAAACTGATCTGTAAGTTTTAGTTTTGATCTGATGTCTCTTGGTTCTTCGGGAGTTTTAAACTCCCCCTCTTTGTCTTTCAGACGCCCCCCTCCGTTCAGAAGCCTCTTGCTGCTGCGCCCTCTGCTGGCCACCCTGCTCAGGGAGAGTCCAGTCAGTGTTCAGATCTGTTCGGCTATAAGAGAACCTCGTCCCCGCTGTCGGCCCCCCCGCGGGTCCAGAGGCAGAGCTCTGATCTGTCCCTGCTGCCCCACAGCTTCCTGCCCAGCGACCCGGGTCTGTGGAACATCGAGGACGTCTACGAGTTCATCTCCTCCCTGCCAGGTTTTATGGAAATCTGGTTTTACTTATTTACATTTTAAACACTTGAAAAAGGAGATGTTGAGGAATTTTCCTGAGATAAAAGATTGATTTTAGTTGGATTGGGATCTGGATCTAAAGGATGTTGGTCAGGAGAAGACCCTGATCCATCCAGGGGGTTACGTGGTGCTTTCTGATGACTGCTGTCCATCTTTGGCTGCAGGTTGTTTGGAGATCGCAGAGGAATTCCGCTCTCAGGAGATCGACGGACAGGCGCTCCTGCTGCTGAAGGAGGACCATCTCATGGGAACCATGAACATCAAACTGGGCCCAGCACTCAAAATCTTTGCTCAGATCAGCATGCTCAAAGACTCGTAGCTCATTTCACTCAGACTTCTTCTAAAGGCAGCTCTGCTGTTTTCGGACAGGCGCGACTCACTCAGGATCTTTGGATTTTCATCCCGACTAGCTGACCTCAAGGACCGAGACTCTTCGACTCACCGTTTCCACTGTTTCACAACTTCAGTAAAACTTGAGTCCACGTTTGGAGACGCGTGGTCGTACGTAGGCTGTTGTAAAGACGGCGTAGTTTTCATAGTGCGTCACTGTACCGTAGGTTTCCTTCCTGTTCCGTCTCAGCAGCACGGATCATCAGATCTGGGTTGTAGGTAAAAAACCTGCTTCTTTACAGGATCATCATGTGCACAGGAACAAACCAAAATCATGACGCACACCTAGTGCTGACCTGATAACAAACAGGAAGGGATGCTCTTGAAAAATGCCGATTTGGATCACAAACGTCTTCAAAACACTGTTTCACACCTGTTGTTTTCAGATGAGAAAACGTAAAATTGTTTGAACATTCTGACATTTCATACCTAAAGGGATAGCTCAGCCATCTTGAAGTAAGTTTTTGTGTGAAAGTAAAAAAAAAAAAAACCTTCTAAAAGGCCTGCGTTTGGAGAAATGGAGTGTAATGTCCTTCAGTTCTGATGAGCTAATGGCTAGTCTGAGGGAAGACCAAAGCGTGTTGCTGTTCTCTTAAACCAGCTTCAACCAGCTTCAGTCTCCTAAATTTCACATCGGTTCATGTGACATTATAAACATATATAGTCAGGGTTCCCGCGGGGGACTAAAGACTAAAAAATGTCTAAAATTTTAGGCCTAAAAAACGCCCAGGTTATCGTCCAATGTCTAAAATTTAATTAGGTCAAGTCTAAAATTGTATTCCCGACAATTGTTGGTCAAATACGCCAAGTAAAACTCCGTATTCTGAAGTTTTTTTACTTTCTGATATCAGAAGCCAGTTGCGGTACCGCGAATCACACGAAGAAGAAGACCGGAAATGCTTAGTTAGCTCGCCAGACGGCCAGTGTAGCTAGCGCGTTGTTCCTTGTTGGATATGTCGACTGCTTGTCGTTAAGAGACGGGAAAGTGTGTTTTCAATGCGACACGGCTCGTCAATGGCGAGTTTTGCAGTCGGCTGGAAGCGGTCCCTGGTAATAAATTCAAAGCTCGCTGCAAGAGAAACCTCCAGTCGGGGACCTTGGGTGTAAAAGCGGTCGAATCCCACGCCAAGGTGGAGAAACATCGATTGACCGTGAAAAGTCTTCAGCGAGCACAAGCCTTAACCGAGTTCTGTTCGCCACCCCAGCCGTCTTCATCTTCATCAGTAGCCGGTCCCTCCTCCAGTCCTTAGCACACTACCACTTCGGCTAGCGACCTGCGGGCTACATGTGGGTCAAACGAAACGTCTAAATCAGAGGTGCTGTGGATTCTTCACACACATTTTCCGATTATTTGCCTTCCTATTTGTGTCTTCGTCATCTACAATTTCATACAGAACGGTCTAAAAATGGTCTAAAATTTAACTTACTGAAACCTGATGGTACATCGCCATCAGTTTCAAAGTACATGGAGGTCTGTGGTTGTTTACAAGCGTAAATATCACCAGCAGATAACGATAGCACTTCCTCCAGGTGTTTGAGTCCAGCAGGAATTTCCAGTCCACCTTCATTTTAAAACGACCAGCACAGGATCAGTGTGTTGTACAGAAAAACAAGTTGAAAACGCATTTAAAGTCACACTAGGGAGTTTTGGCTTGTTTTTAACACCCCGTAGTGTTCGTTTTAAAATCACTCAGAGCCTTCAAATAACGAAGTATAAATACTTCATTACCTTACTTAAGTAGCAGTTTTGGTTATTTGTACTTCACTGGAGTAATTTTTTACTTTTTGACTTTTTACTTCTACTCATTACATTTTCACACAAATATCTGTACTTTCTACTCACTACTTTTTCAGAATAGCCTCATTACTCTTATTTTATCTCGGCTTGTTTTTATTCCATCGTTCAGAAACAAAGGCTTAATTGTGATTGGATGAGACCTACCATTACGACACCCTATTGGTTTCTTTTCGGGGTTTTTTTGCTGAAAATCCCTTGACCTGCCTTTACCTTTAGGTGTCTGCTGACCCTACCTTTGTTTTGCAAACACACCAGCTACACGTGCACACTGGCACATTTACATTTCTACTCAAACTAATGGCTCAAGGCTTTAGAATTTCTATGCATTGGAAAAACTCCAAAACCTAGATCCTGCCTGACCAGATTCCCCCCAAAGAACAAGGGGTACTTGGTGTCAACTGGAAAAGTTTTTATGTTACACCCAGAGATTTGGGCTCCCATAGAGAAGCTAATGGATTTGTGAATAAATTTGTGTGAGTGTTCGAAAGGAATTGGTTTATTTGCAAAACAAAGGCAGGAGGGGTTACTACAAGATAGTAACTTCAAACCAAGATTGTTGACATTTAAAAACTGCTGAGGTGGTACATTTAATATAAATAAAAACTTTTTCCTGTTAATTAAAAACAATCTGAGTAAAATAATTCAATTAACAAGGGCTAAAGTATAAAGTGCACTGTAGGCCCTGTGGTGTGTCCTAAACTTATGTCATTAATGGCATTTTTTCTCTTACAGTATTTCTACTTTTATACTTTTGAAACTGGTACTTTTATACTTTTACTTGAGTAAAATGCTTCAGTTGATACTTCTACAAAAGTTGTTTTAAAGCCTAGTATCTATACTTCTACTTGAGTACTGAGTACTTTTGAAGGCTCTGAAATAACTGTCGTAAAAACGAACTGTTGACTCCTCCCCCTGCTGTGCACCTGCGTTTTCAAACCAGGTTTAAGGTTTTCTTTGTCTCTTTAGCCGCTTTCATAAGACGCACCGTGCCGGCAAATCAGCGTAATACTGCCGCCACGGTGTGTCTTATGAAAGCGCTGTGGCGGCATGGCGATGCGGGAATATTGCGGCATTCGTGCCGCTACGCATGGTAGTAATATTACCGCAACGTCGGACTTGTGAATGAAGATTACGCCTTGGTGCAACAGAGGGAGGAGTCACTAATAACGTAGCAAAAGTGATCCGACCCCCGACCAGAGAAAGTATTTAAAAATCAGGTAAACACGGGAAAGCTGTTGCGCATTTGTAAACACTCAGCGGAGACGGCAAACTGGAGCGACACCGAGATCCGGGAGCTTCTGGCTGAAGCAGAAGTTGCCCGTCTGTTTATACGAGCGCTTCCGTCTCACGTCTATGTACCTGCGCGTCGACAGCGTGAATACCGCCCCCATAACCCCTTTATACCGCCACCCAGAAATCTTTTGTGAAACGCACATGATTGCGCAACATTACCAGCGCGGTCTGACCACTTATGAACGACCAAAGGCTCCCAGGTGACGGCTCAGGTTCGCGGCAAATTGCTGGCATTGTTTTATGAAAGCAGCTTTTGGAGGCTCCGCCATGATGAACACGATACGATAGATCTCTTAGCTCAAATCTATGATGTCTGTGTCTTCAGCTCGTCTGTTCTGAGCAGGTTCTGAGGTGGAAACGTGGATTGCTGTAAACCGTTGCTGCTTCTCGTGAGATATTTGTGAGACATCAGGGCACCGGACCGGAGACTCTGAAGTTGCAAACGTGATATTTAAAACCAGGAAGTTCCTTGATCAGCTGATTCAATATAACAACACTTTAGCTCATCAGTCCTGAAGAGGGGAAACTATTTCTCTGAACAGAGGCCGGTCAGGAGTTAAAACTGCTAAGATGGGAGTTATTTATAACTTTTAGACAGAAACACATTTGATATTGACAGAAATGTTCTTTTTTTTTTTTAAACAAAAGTACAACAGAAGTTATGTCAACAGAGTTCTACTAAAACCTGAACTACAACCAAAAGGCATTAGGATCTCCACCATCTCAACACTACCTGCACAAAAACACATTGTAATGAATTATTGGACACCTTTAGCTCTGAGGCGTTCTTTCAATGAGTTTCTGCTTCGTCACAATTCATTTTCTAAACGGCTTCATCCAGGAAGGGTCGTAGGGAGAGTGGTGTCTGTCCTCGGCAGTCATCAGGTGAGAGGCAGGGGACACCCAGGACAGGTTGCTTCACAGGGACACACATTCTAACATGCTTGTTCTGGGTCTGTGGAAGGAAACCCGTGCATGCATGGGAACATGCAAACTCCATGCAGAAAGGTCACAGTCAGGAAGCAAACCTGCAGCCTTCTTGCTGTGAGGCATGTGCCTCCATGCAGTTCACTGCAAATTCTCCTCCAGCTCATCCCACAGATTCTCAGTGGGGTTCAGGTCTGGACTCTGAGAACATTAGGTCTCCTGCTCCCTGAAACTTCCTGTCAATAGTCTGAGCCTGATGAATTCTGGAGCTGTCTTCTTGGAATGTCATCAGTGAAGAATAATTCCCAGATGGAATAACCTGGCCGTTCAGGCAGCCGATCTCTATTTGGGCTGCTGAACCTTGACCTGACCAACCGCAGCAACCCCAGATCATAGCCCTGCCCCCACAGGCTGGCGTGGGAGCATCACTTCATGCACCCATCATTCTGGATCTGTTCATTTGGACTCATCAGTCCAAATTGAAACACTTGGACGATCCTCGACCCGAGCAGCTGACGTGTTCTTGCAGGTTTTTTTTAGTTCTGAGACAGAAGCAGAGCTGCTACGGGAGCCTGGATGGACATTCAGAGTGATCAGAGATAAAGATTTTACTTTTCTCTGGAGCAGCGATGCTGGAAACCAGGACAGGCAGCATCATTTAGATCTGGCAAGCTGTTAGTCCTGATCCAGGAAACATGCCTGGAACCACTATTCTCTAACATCTCAGGAAGAAAGTGGCTCAGAAACGGGAAAACTAGTTTCCTTTTTAACTTTTTCTTTGTGTGTGAGCCACTCTGACCTCATGGTGTTTAGCACGGCAGTTCAAAACCCTTTAAAGAGGAGTCGTTCAGTTCTGATGGAGCCGACGGGTCGTACGTTGGGTCCGTTCAGATGGACTCTTTATTCCTGTGCACAAACTGATCTAAAACTTGTCAGAACCTGGCCTGGATGATTTATGTTTTAGTCACAACCACTGGTGAAAACCCAGATCACACGACAGCACTGAACAGAGTCGGGAAGAATCTGGTCCGATCTACACTGTGACACAAACTCCTGGTTCTCATCCAGCGGGAGCGCCTCATTTTCACTGACGGATGACTCTCCCATCATTCCCTTTTCTGACGTTTGTTAAAGGTTCTGGTGCAGCGCTGAATTGGACCGAGTAAGGAGAAAGGTTTTTAGGATCTCAGTTCAAGTCTATGCACACGGGAAGTGACCGACAGCAACAAGTGCCTGGAAAAAGACAGCAGCAGAATCGGGTCCAACAACAAAACCAAGAGCCGGTTTGTTCGGTCCAAACCAAAGTCGAGCAGAAACCAAGCCAGAACCGCTCTGCTGACACCGCATCAGATTCTCTGGATTCATCTGTCCTTTTTAGGGTGTTTTTTTTTCCTTTTTACACAAGAATAGCAAATTTTAATAAAACATTAGATTTTCTTAAATGTTTTAACTGTATTTATTTAGATGAATGTGAAATAAAAAACTATCTGATCAGATGTAAACAGAAATCAACACGACGGCTTCAAATCAGACTCAACAGAGTGGAACAAAATCTCACAACTTAACGATTTATTCTCCCAAAATAAAACAAAATCCCATCTTTCTTTTGCTTCAGTTTAAACACAAAACATTCAAGTACAAATCACTCCGATTACTGCTAATGTTTCATCACCAATTCAATAAATTACCGGTAACTCCTTTCTTCATTAAGGCACTCAGTAGTTCACATTACACAGAAATAATTAATCAAACTCACGCTGACAAAAGAAAACACGTTATTACCGCAGCTGATAATAAACCTTCGTTACAAACGTTTGATTTATTTAGACATCAGTGGACAGTTTTTATCATCCGTCACCAAACTGGAACAAAAAAACCCGTGGGATGATAAACGTGACCTCAAAACTTCAAACTGTAAAGAAGTTTTAATATTTTATTTGTGAATTCTCTCTATATGTGAGTGGAGTCATTTGATGGTTTTTAAATGATTTTTCTTGTGGTTTTATATTCGGTTTAATGTTAAATTAGCCACATTTTTACAAACCAAGTGACTTTTAACAGCTTTACCCATCAGTTTGCTCTTATCTTCAGTTTCAAACAGAATAGAAACACAGATTTTAGATAACTGGAGATGTTTTTATATCATCTGTTTGATCTTCTGACTAAAAAAAAATGGAAATTTACAGAAAAGCTACCGACGTTGTGAAGAAGAAACATATTCCTGGAAGACGTCCTGATGAGTGAAACCATGAAATTGTATGTAAAAAGACTTAAAAAAATAATTAAAACTTCATGTTGGGGAAAAAAGCAACAGTGGAGTCAAAAAAGATGCTCCTTTAAATCTGAAAAACCCAACAAATGGAACACAATCTGATACTGGAAGAAGAAAAAAGAAAATCTCAAAAATGCAACGTCTAACTCGGCTTCACTTGAACACTTCCAGTTTATTATTCCAGGCGATCTGCTCCCGTGAAGTCTTAAGACTCACCTCCAACCTGCCTCAGTGGTTTCACTTTAAAGTTATTTGATCTACATTTGTTTTTTCCCCTCAACCATTAAACTAAAAACCCACCTCGTTTTCTCTGAGGTTTAAATGGAGACGCGTTTCTGCCTCCACCTGCAGATAACGGCTGGATTTCTGAAGCTGCGTTCTCTCAAGTTCCTTAAAAGCTCGTTTAATTCTTAAATATTCTGAAGATCTTGATCCAGCGCTCACTTCTTATTTTGCTCTAATGAAGCCCGACAGAGGTGGAGCTAAAATGATGCGTCAGTATTTTGCCTGTTGTAGATAACTCATTGATCATCCTCAACCTGGAGAAACAGAGATTAGTTCTGACCAGATTGATGAGCTAATCTCAAACCTTTCACGTTATTCTACAAACGTTTACACCATAAATGTGGCATTAAGTTATTAACTGAATTCTGTGAGGTTTCTTTGTATTAGCTGTGAAGCTAGCTGCTACAGCCACATTTAGCATAAACACGAAATGTCAAATTCATCACAATCTAAATGTCATAAAAATAAACTGCTATAAAATATGAGACTAGTGCCGACTCCACTCAGACTAGCTCCGTTAGCTCAATCGGAACTAGGGCTGGGTAAAATAATCGATTTAATCGATTCATTAGGCCTGAGATCGATTTTCCCCCCTTGACTCAAACTTGACAGTTCTGTTTACAGTTTTATAACCATTTGGTTAATTCATGGGTACAGTCAGAGTTTAAACTGCCCAATTTCAAATTTAATTGAATCGTGATTAATCGATTCAGAGCCCTATGAATCGAAATCGAATCAATTTGGGAAATTGGCCACAATACCCAGCACTAATCGGAACCGTTTCTCCAAACTGAGGCTGTTCAGAGAGCTATCAA
>SSNR01000045.1:1365343-1389428 GCA_006937965.1 Callopanchax toddi | reverse complement strand
GGGGGGGGTTATTAACTGGTGATTTTCTCACTTGAAAACAAAGTTGGGCTGATTTCTGTTTCAGAGCTTTGATAAGTCTGTTCTCATTCCTAAAAGTCACTTTTCATCTCCTGGATGATTTAATTTAAATTTTGAAACGTTTTTTTTTTTTTTTTTTTAATATATCATGACTCGATCAGATGTTTAACGTTAACAGCTGACACCTCTGGGTTTATTGGAGCTAAAATCCAGTTTTCTGTCAAACTGAATTATCTTTGGTATATTTTAAAAAACGGAACAAATTGTGTGTAAAGACATCATTTAAATATGATTTTTGTTATTGAAGCAGCCAATCTTTGCTCGGCACCATTAAAATATATTCTGGTCATTTTTGAGCCAAATGTTTTTAAAAAGCGAGAACTGGATTAAGATTTTTTGCACAGGTTAGTAGTTTGGGATATTTTGAAAAAGACACATTTTACTTCAAAACTCTCAATTTCCTCAAACTGACTTTAATGAAAATATCTTTCAAACAAGCAGATTTCTTCGTGGATCTAAAGTCTGTTGTGTTTTAGGTTTGAGCATCTACTGATGGGTGGTTTCAGCCCCGTTCTTTGGTTTTACAGCATCATCAGCAGGCGTCCCATCATTGTGGATGTTTATCCCAGTAAAAGGTGGTTAAACAACCCCACCCTCACCCCCACTTTGTGTTAGCACGTCCACATGCACAGAGGCCAAAGCTCACGCAGCATCCATGGAGTCGCAGCATTCGCCGTCGCGTTTACTGGAAACCTGGTGGAGTCAGAGGGGAGGGTTAGAGAGGCTGAGGTGGGGGAGGCTGCCCCTCACCCCCCACACCAGGTGAGACGGCGACAGACAGGAGGAAGAAGAAGGCAAACTCACAGATTTGTTGTTAATTTAATTAAGTGATTCAATATAAAACATGAAAAAGGCAGAAAAACAGAGCAGAAACAGCCTGCAGGCAGAGAGAGAGAGAACAGAGAAACAGAAACAACATTCAGCTTCTCTGAGAGTCCAGCTCGCTCCGTTCGGACAGAACCAAAAACCACACCCAGCTTCAGCCGATTCCGGAGGTTCGGTTCGAGTTCCCCGCAAAATTAAGAAACGCAAACATTTTTTATCTAAACCTCAGCTCCACCGGAGTCCTGTGTTATTCCTTTAATGAATTTTGGGTCAATTTGATCTTGTTTCACCAGGTAACAGTCGTTTTATTACTGAATGAACAACAAATCAAAACCAACGCAGCTTTTATCTGGGTGGCTAAAAGTCAAACGTAAAGTAATTCCTTGGATGAAATTGCGATCTTTTAGGTTTAAAGCTGTTGAATTAATTTTTTCTTTCAGGAAGTTGCTGGTTTGCAGGATTCTCTCACCAATCAAAGAGCTTTAAAGACTCTAAAGGAAACAGTTTTAGAGTCTAAAAAAAAACCTGAATCTTTAGATGAGTCCAAATTCTCCTCAGCCTAGAGAAATAGTTCTTTAAAAAAAAAAAAGAAATGAAGAATACGTCTGAATTATTGTGGAAAAATCAACCTGGGATGAAGCAGACGGAATAAATAACGTCCGAGTTTAATCGACTGATTTAAGGAGTAACTGCCAGAGACGTGCTGAGTAGGTGGGAAACAGGAGGAATAGGGCGAAAAATATAAATAAATTTGAAAGAAAAAAGGAACATTTGTGCTCGTTTTTGTTCCAAGTCAGCTTACATTCAACGATGGATAAACAGGAAGGAAAAAACGTTTAACTGTCGCTCTGAGTTTCCAGTTCTGATATCGTCTCTTCTCAACTCCAACAGGAAAATGCGTTATCGTTTGGAAAAGGTGTGTGTGTGTGTGTGTGTGTGTGTGTGTGTGTAAGGCTGCCGACCCACTCCAAACGTGAGACAAGAATTAAAAGTTCACTCAAAAAAACAAAAAGTCCAACCAGAGCCCGACAGAGAGGAAACGTTTGCACACAGAGAGGAGCAGAGATCAGACTGGGTCGTGGTTTATACCTTGCTCCTGAAGAGGGGCTTGGCTCCAGGGCCACAGTACTCGTTGTAAATGAGCTTGAAGAGGAAGAGGTGGAAGAGGGTGATGAGCGATGCCACGCTGAACCAGAACAGGAAGGGCAGGCCTGGGTACCTGTTGGCCATGTGCTCCTCGTGGGCCAGGATGGCCTTGAGGTGCAGGGTGTGGCGGAGGTCCTGCAGGTGGCGCAGGTCAGTGGAGATGTAGAGCAGCGGCGTGATGGGCTGCGTCACCATAACGGGGAACGTGTGGCCTTTGACCTCTGAAGTCAGCTCCACGGGCTCGTTGAGGCAGCCGGCCTCACAGGCGTACAGCTTCACCGGCGTCTCCTGCTGCTTCACCGACACGTGGAGGAAAGGCTTCCCTTCGGCATCCAGCAGCACCGCCAGGTTGATCAGGTCCTGGTTGTAGTGGATCCCTCTCAGGGAGTAGCTGTTGTGCAGCACATCTGGGTCCGCCTGGAACTGAAGGTGGTTCTCGGTGAACTGAAGGCCTCCGAAGCTCAGCACCATGCCCTGCATGGCTCCGTGGGCGCCGGCGGCCACTAGAACCTTACAGCCTCTCTTCTGCAAGGTCAGAGTCCATAAGGTGACCAGCTGCAGGATCTGAGCGGTGCTGCTCACCCTGTCGGGCCACAGGTTCTCAGCGTGCATGGTGGCGTGGCCGCTGAAGCAGTGGTCGGCATAGTTCAGGCTGGACTCCAGACGAGCGCGCTCCTCAGTGGCCAGCCGGCGATCCAGCAGGGGCGCCGTGGTGGAGGACAGGATGTAGTAGAGGGTGGTGTTCACCGTACGGCTGGACGGAGTGTGGGAGTCGGTGATCCTCCTCATTTCAACTCCTTTAAAACAAAATAAACCAAAAAAAAAAAAATACAACATCCAGTCAATTACAGATTATTTATAAGAACTTCAATAACCTGTTCCTCGGGAGGTGCCACAAATGTGCAGATTTAAAAGGAACGTCTGGGTCATTTTAAAGCTACAGCCACCAGTGACAGGTTAAAATGACCCCACATCAACCACGTTCCCATCCCTCCCCCACAAAACGCACAGAACAGATGAGCCAGGTAGATAAAGAAACGCCATCAGAGAAGCCCTCTGCACCGGCAGCAGCAGCAGCCGAGGCGCCGACACGTGGCGACCAGAGGAGGCAGGGCTGAGACCCCCCACCTCCACCTGGAGAACCAGGCAGCTACAGCCGACCACCGCTCTGAGGCAGAGGACTCCACAGAGGAAACACTGGAAGGAAGATTAAAATAGGTTAAAATATAAAAACAACAAGATGAACACATGAACGTTCTCTGCAGCCCTGAGGTTCTCCGGCAGCCTGCTCCAGAGGAGAGGGCCATAATAATAAAAAGACGCCTCGCCGTGAGTACGTGTTCTAGCTTTAGGGATGACTAGAAGACGGCAGAGGTTCATATGGTAAAAGCAGTTCTGAGAGATAAGCAGGCCCAAGACCATTAAAAGAACCTTAAACTGGATCCTAAAACACACAGTAACCAGTGCAAAGACGTTAGGATGGATGTAATGTGCTCCCGCCTCCTGGTCTTCGTCAGGACTCGTGCTGCTGAGTTTTGTAAAAGTTGTAAACCTGAGATTCTCTTTTTGGGAAGACCAGAAAACAGGGCGTTAAGGTAATCCATGGTGATAAAAGCATCAGTGTAGAGACTCTGGCTATGTTCTTTAGGTGATAAAAGTATTTTCGGTACTAAGTTTCGGTACCCAGCCCTACATACAGCACACATTTTAAGACCCAGATATCAAAATTCAAGACTTTAAGGTATTATTTCCAAATTCATAAATTCAATGCTTTTAAGACTTTTTAAGGACCCGTGAGAACCCTGTAAGTAAATGAGAGACAGCAGCATTCAGGCCCTGGTCATTAGACTAACACCACTGTAAAGCATCAAGGTCTGAGACCCTTTCCGAGTCATCCTGTGTTGCAGCTTTTGCTGTTGCGTTGTGGCTTTTGTATTTTGTTGAACCTCCTGGGTCACCGTGACTTTGCTACTGAACACAATGCAGCAGCATCATAAACACTATAAACTAAACAGTCTAAAGTAGAGCTTTACAAACAGGCAGTAAAACGTTCCAACACCGGAAAACTAGCATCTGATTTGTCACTAATCTGCAGTAATGTCTCTCCTGATCTGACTAGTCATGAGTATTGCTCTTGTCAGAGGACTACTTCCTGTTTCTAGAAGCTCTGCACACTTTGTGTGATGTCACCAGTGGGTGTGGTCCTGACTTATCGACCAGAACAACCCAAACACCAGCTGTGCTCTGGAGCCTCCTGCCTTGTAAAATATCAACACTGAAAACAATCACACTGCTCTTCTGTGTGTAGGTCAAAATACAGGCACAAGTCTGTGCAGAAGTCCTAATCCAACTCTTCTTTTTTTTTAAACTAGCACTAAAAGTAAGGAACTGTGACTGGAGCACACCTGGCAGCACCTAAAGCTGAGGAGCATATTGCGTGGGATTTTGGAACATTCTGGGATCCTAACAAGCTCTAACAGTAAAGGTGACTCATCAAGTTTGTTATCAAGAAGCATCAATACAACAACTAAATAAACACTGATTTCCTTACTTTTGTGCTGGGTTTAGTTTGCTTTTGTGTAACTTTGCCACAGTTTTTTTCCATGTCATCTGAAGGTCCTCGTCTTGTGTTGACACAACTCTGGTTCTTCTCTCGAGTATTTTTATGACTGAGTGATTCACAAGTCAGAGTTAAAACTATAAAAAAACATTCCTCTCAGGATGTTCCAGTATCAGGACTAAGAAGACCATCAGAAAGTCTGGAGAACTGTTGATCCAGACCACTTTAAAGATTAGAAGTACATTTTGCAGCTGGGGAGGAAAATAGAGAGTTCTGTTTAGGATTTGTTGTTAAACGAACAGCCTCACCTGAAATAAACAGGTCCATCCACGCCTTCTGGTGGTCCAGAACCAGGTCTTTGACTTCAGTCCTCAGCAGCTCCTCCATCTCCTTCTTGGCTCCGTCTTTGAGGGTGCTGAAGGTCTCCTCCAGCTTGGAGGGCTCTATGGGTTCTGAGGTCCACACCACTGACAGGACGCTGTCAGAAAACTCGGATTTAGCTGGGACCTGGATCCTGTTGGTCGGCTTTACGGTGACCACTACCACCAGCACCATCTGGTTCTCCACAGCCACCCTGCCGGAGGCAAGCTCCACCTCTCGGTTCTCCAGGGTCTCCACGCTGGTGGAGAACTTGCTCCTGTGGGTGGGGTTGTCAGAGGTGATGTCCATGGTTAGGGGTCTGTCTGACGGGTTGCTGATGTGGATTCGCTGCAGGTACACGTTGGGTCTGCTCCGGTGGGCCATGAACTCCTCCCGGATGGCCACGCAGTCCCGGGAGGACTGGACCGCGGCCGGTGAAGCGCAGCGGACCGACAGCACGGCTCCCTTTCGGAACCACAGCATGCTGGCCCGGGCCACGGCCCGCTCGCCCTCCAGGTGAACTCCCAACCTCGGGGAGAAGTCGGTCTGGTGAACCGGAGCCGATCCGGGCTGCGGGGACGACGCCACCCACAACTTGTTTGAGTCGATGTCGATCAGGATGTGTCCGTTACCGGACACGAAAGGCGTGTCCAGCGGCTCTTCCGGTGAGCGGTAGACCCCCTCTCCTCGCTCCACGATAGACCTCCACCTGTGGATCTCGGTCTGGAGACATTGTCCCGCCGCGCCACCGGGCAGGGACGAGCCGCTCAGGAACGTCCACCTGCCCCCCGCTCCCAGATACCAGTAGAAGATGAGGAAGAGGAGCAGCCCGATGAGGACCCTCCTCGCCCAGCTGCTCGACAACAAGCCCGGGAGTCCCTTCAATCTCTGCTGCAGCCACATTTTACGACAAAACAACGGAAGGCCACCTAACAGTCTGCGTCTCAACACGGCACCCAGGGTGCTGCAGAGGTCACTTCAGGGCGTCACATCAAGTTTAGTCATCAGTTTCCACAGTAAACAGCTAACTTTAAGGTTTTACATCGACTTTAATCTCTAATGTCCACCGCGGGAAGGTCAAAGTAAGGTGTTACATCAAGTTTGGTTAACAGTTTCTACCGCGGATAGGTAAATTCACGGTGTCACAACGAGTTTAGTCGGGGACAGTAGCTTAGCTAAGCTAACGCTGATAGTGAATTCTGTCGAAAAATAGGTTTCTCGCATCGTTTTTATCGTTCTATCCTTGGTCGGGTGTGCGCGACGTAGATCAACACGCCATATCCAAAATAATTTACTTTTCTTCGTTAGGTTTTGGAGTAAGAAAGAATCACCTGACTTCGTAGTAGACTTTATATCGACTGACACTTCTGGTCGGTTTGTCTACTTCTTGGCTTAATGGCGGTTAGCCAGCAACGTTCTGGTGTACTACCGCCACCTACCGGGCAGGAGTGCAGATTGTTGTCAAAACACTGCATTCCCAAACTAAAACCTATGAAAGCTTCACCTGTTTTTGCAGCATTTTACTCTGATTTTCTATTATAATGTAAATGTTTAAAATATGTTTTCTAAAATCTGCAGATTTAGCAAATTGACAGGACCTGTAATAATGAACTAGTGATTATGTATGTATTTATTTTATTTTATTTACAATTACCGATAGGTTTTATTGTTTGTGTGTGTGTGTGTGTGTGTGTGTCTTGTGTATTATTTATATTCTTCGTCATTATTTTCCTGTTTATCGAAGCAATGATAGTGTTTGGGGAAGTGAAATATTGTTAAATACTTTATTATGGGAAATCAGATACATTAGTAATTCATAGTAGCACATGTAATAATTAAATTATAATTCCAGTTTATTCAACAACTCACTAAGATTCACTCCTGTGAAGAGGTTGTCTGGCAATAAATTAAATAATCATTTAAAAAATATTGTTTTTATTACTAAACTATTTATTGGCTAAAATTAATAGAATAGAATAGCCCTTTATTATTTTATTATTAGGGATGCATCGGTTAAAGTTACCCGATACCAGGAACCGATACCAGTGGCTTCACTGTCTGTGACTTTGATTTCTGTTGTAGTTTCCTGTATTGAACACTAGGGGGAGCTACTGAGCTAAAGTGTGGGTTGAGAGCTGGAAATGGTGCCAAATAGTTCATTTTATTTAAATATTCTGCTTTTATGACATTTCAACTTTAGCTCAGCTTAAGTTCATCTTGATTAAATCAGGTTCCAGCCAGGTTTAACTGTTTAGTCTCTTCCTGGCCCTGTTTGATTTTACTGTCATTTCTTAGTCTAGCTTAGGTGAAACTTTAGATCCAGGTTACAACCATTTTAGAAGTTTTAGCAGATTCTTTGCCAAATTCTACTTTTATTAATATGATTTTCAATCTGTCTATCATTGATTTAGCTGTATTTACACATTTCAGCTTTGATTAAGCTTTTACCCTGTTCTTTGGCTTTTTTTTCACAGGTTTAAGCAATCCATTCAGCTAAATTAATCCTTTTCTGCTATTTTCTACAATGACATTTCAACAATTCAGAAATTTTCTACGATTTAAATCAAATTCCACAATTTTCAGCCAATTTCAACTATTTATACATCAAAAATTTCAGCTCATTCAGGACATTCTGGCCATGACTTTTTGTACAAATATTCATAGTACTTTTTGAAATATTCAAGTATTTGTACTCATTTTTTACCATTGACTTCAATCCATTTCTGCAAATTCTTACACCTTTTCTGCAAACACTACTACTTCTGCAATTCTTATGCTATTTACGCAATTTTGGTCTTAAACAATTCTGCTACTTATGCTCTTTCTGCTAATGACTTTATGCAATTATACAATTTATGCTTTTTCAAATATTATGCAATTTCCAACCCTTGCGCTCTCATTGACACCAATGTAAACCCTTCAAATTTCTTCAACAATTTTAAGCTTCATTAAACTTAAGCAATTAAAAATTTTCTGCGAATATTTAGTTAAGCTAATTTTCAGATCATTTCAGCTATATTCAGCTTTTTTTGTGCAAATTCAGCTGTCTCATTCAGCATTCAAACTGCATTTTTGCAAGAAATGCAACTTTTCTAGTTTTATTTGGTTAAAATGTGGAAAACTGCAATAATTTCACTGTGAAATCACAGAAAATTGTCATTTTTCACCTTATATTTTAGTGTTGTGATCATTTTTTAATATATATATATTTTTTTATTTAACTCAGTTATTTGTTGTAAAAAGCAGAGAAGAAAAAATAAAACCTGTATTCCAATTTGTTGCATTTTTGTGTGTGGTAGAAGTATCAGTATCGGTACTCTGTATCGGCGAGTACTCAGATTTAAGTATCGGATCGGATCGGTTTTGAAAAAAGTGGTATCGGTACATCCCTATTTATTATTTATTATCCCTCAGTGGAGAAATTCAAAGTGACAGTCAGGTCAGATAATAGAGATTCACACCAGGCTAAAAAAAAAATTGAAAAGAAGAATGAGATACTGTAAAAGTAATTTACAACATAAAACGTAATAACAAATAATAATCATATTTATAATTTTATTTCTAATCTTATAACAACATAACAGTGACAAACAAATAAATAAAATTATACCTTTCCATCTGTAGATTCTCCACCAGAGGGCGTTAATCAGCAGACATCAGAAGACTGGATATGGCAAGTTTTTTATGAAAGTACTAATCCTGATATTTCCTCTGCCATCTAGATGGATACTACTGCTAAAAGCTAATTTTAACAGCTGAATATTTCTGTCTGGTTTTAATATACCAAATATAATTATTTTTATATGTAATTTAACAGTATAACAGAAGACAAACACAACAAGATTCTCCACCAGGGGGCAGCAGTTAGCACTGGATTGGCAGGGTTAGGGCTAGTTTTGGTGAAAGTATAAGTACTCCATGGTCACTTTAATACTGGGCTGAAAAAAGTGAACAGCAACAAAAAAATCTGAAGAACAAAGTCATAAAATTACTAAAATGTCTGATTCATTGGAGGCAACCCGTATTAAAAGTGAGGTCTGGATCCGACTTGTGAAGATTACTGGGGGGTACCGTCTACGTGCTGGGACTCATGTTCTCTCAAGTCTGGGTCATCCTCTCCAGAAATCCCTCATTCCACCCATCCACTGAGAGCAGGGGAGGGCGTTTTATCCTCAGTTTAACTCCTAAACTCACAGCCATTGATACTCACAGTGTTATGGAGGTATTACATGTAAAGTTTTAACAGTTGTGTGCCCATGAGGAGGTGAAAACGCTGATTTTCTGAGGCAGAAGGAGGACAAAGCCACACCGAGAGGGGGGAGAGAGACTTCGGTTCGGTCAGACAGGGAATCATCCGGGAGAGAAAGAAAGGGGAAACTTTTCGTAACACACTTCCTTCAAGTTCGGCTAAAATGAAGTCCTTCTTCTTGCTACTGACTTGTTTCTGTGCACTTTCCCCGCCGACAAACTGTGAGGATCAGCGAATCCCGGAGGGTAAGTCCGGGAGAATTCACACCATGTCTAGCCGATTTTATCGCTCATAATGTGGGTTTGTCTCTTCGTAACTGCAGCTTCAGGCTCGGCAGAGGGAGACTTCTCCGAGCTGAATAAAAAACCTCTTATTCCGCTGAACATTTCCGCAGTTTCAGAACATTCTAGCAGGTTCGCGTGCGGCTAATTCAAACATTAACCTACGGTTTTTCATGTTAGCTTAAACATCAGCTCGAAAAGTTTAGAGAAACTGAGATTTTTATCGAAAACTTCGCATTTTCTGGCCTCTAATTCATGCCGAATTTTAACTCGCAGTCGAAAACACTCGTCAAACAATCATATTGAGGGACTTCTGTTAAGTTTTCTCAATAAAACTGAGTTTGTGATGAATTTGAACATTTTGCTAGCTTCTTGGGTGCAAACTAGGCATCCCGTCGTTAAACGGGACGTCCATGTCGCTGACGTGGACGGGATTCCTGTCAGCTTTAACCGCTAACATAGCATTCCCTGCAGCTACTTATAAAACACCTATGAACAAATGCGCCACGTTTAATAACATTTTAAAGGTTTACTTTAGTCTCGTCCTCTGGAAATAAAATAGCGTCTAAAAACGTGGGACACAAACAGTAAATGTGAATTAATTAGACAAAAAAAAACTCAAAATGAGTTTTACATGAAAATTAGCTGATATTTAATAACATAACATCGTCAGTTCATTTATTCAGAAGATGAAACGTGTAATTATTCATAATTGGGAACAATATGCCCTTTTACAGTAATTAAACCTTATAAACACATTGTTTTCTTTGAATTTTTCATTAATAAACTTAAGATTTAACCAGTCAGCATTTTTTAATTCATAATGAGAAGCAGCTCATGCTACAGTGCCGTTTTTATCTTCAAAATTTTTACAATTAAAAAAATAATAATTTTTTTTTAAATCCTTATTTTTTTAACATGCACTATCAATTTCTTTTGTTGGGTTAAATAACTTTTAAACAGTTTTTCTCCTTTGCTTTTATTGAAATGATTGTTGGTTCTGTGACAAATTTCACACATTTCTAAGGAAACTGGATGTTATTTATTCCCGTGCATTGGTTTTTACTGGAAATCTGTAATAAATATACACTATCTGCCTTTGAGAAGTTATACTCTAAGGTGTATTTCTGCAACAAACGACCTGAAACATGAGCTACAGCCAGTAATACATTCATGTCGTTTCATCCTGAAGGAAAAAGATAAGTATCATGTGTTTTGTCTTTCAGGGAAACTTCTAGTAGTGACTGTTGCGACCGAAGAGACAAGTGGCTTCAGTCGATTTTTGAGGTCGGCGAAACATTTTAACTACACAGTCGAGGTGGGAACTCATTACTCGTAGAAATGAAGACCTACAACGAATTCGGCCCACGAAGCAGAAAAGCTTATTTCCTTCCATGTCTGTGTTTCCAGGTTCTTGGTCGAGGTGACGAATGGAAGGGAGGGGACTACATGTCTGCTCCAGGAGGAGGACAGAAAGTTCGACTCCTGAAAGCTGCTCTGGAGAAGATGAAGTCTGAGGATCAGATCATCCTGTTTATTGACAGGTAGCTTGTTGTTGCTGCTGCAGGCAGAGATTCTGTCATCATCTCATCTCTCTTTATAATGTATTATGCCGCCATATGTTTTTAGGATAGGAGTGAAGTTTTTGTCTGATTTTAACGATTTAAATATCAGAACATTCAGCTCGTTCCGGACATTTAGACTGCAGTTTTGGTATTTATAACTTTTATTAAAATATTCCAATGTATTAATTTTTTCAGAAGGAACATTTGAGCTGTCAGATCTTTTCAAAAATGTTAGAAACTTAATATAAACAATAGCTTTTTGACATCTTTCAAAAAAAAAAACTTAAATAAAATTTTGTAAAACTGAATATTTTACAGTGGCAGTGTCTTTTAGAATGATGACATCATCCCAATGCAACCGTAAGAGTTGTCACAAACTTTTGCCAACAAATTCATCTTCCATGTATGTATTTAATCATCGTGTCTCTTTGTTCACAGTCGTTACTGAGGTTCTTTTTTCCAACATATAAGGTTACTATATAAGTCTTTATTTACCTTTTTCACTTGACATGTTTCAACTCACATCTGTGGTCTTCATCAGAAGTGTCCCTGCTGTTGGTGTCTTTAATCAGCTGTTCTTCCCGATGGGTGTGACCAGCCCAGACCTGTCGGGTGTGCCGGGTCGGTCATGTCCATCTCCACCGGATGGTCTCTGAAGTAGAGAGTCCCAGGTGTGAGACAACTGGTAAGCCCCCTTGTCCAGGTTCCATCAGAAGAACAGCTGATAAAAGACACGTCACTCAGGGACACTTCTGATGAAGACTGCAGGTGTGAGTTGAAACATGTCAAGTGATAAATGGTAAATATAGAGCACTGAACGCTCCCCAAGGCGCTGTACAACACGAAGTCATTCACACTCACACTCACACACTGGTGGTGATAAACTACATTGTAGTCATAGCTGCCCTCGGGCACACCGAGGCCACGTCTCAATACTCGCACTTCCACCCTACGTTCTTCAGTGAAGTGCACTTGGAATTATGGGTAATGCCCTTCGCTGAAGTGTGCACCCATGCGGACTTTGGCGAAGTGCGTAGTGAGGGTGGAAAAGGGGGCGGGGCCAAGGTCCGGATTCTACAGCCAGGAGAATTGAGACACCCTAAGCACTCGTGCACCTCCGCAGCAACACGCAACTGAGGGGCGCGAGGGTGGAGGTGCGAGTATTGGGACGCAGCCAGACAGAGGCGGGGATGCCATGCACTGGCACCCTCCAAGTCCCTCTGACCGCCACCAGCAGGCAAGGTGGGTGAAGTGTCTTGCCCAAGGACACAATGACAATCTAACCCAGCAGGAGCTGGGTATTGAACCGGCGACCCTCCGGTTTCCAGACCGGCCACTCTACCAACTGAGCTATACGCCGCTCCATATAAAAAGGTAAATAAAGTCTTACCTAGTTGGAAAAAAGAACCTCCATGACCAAATTCATCTTCCTCTCACACATTATTTGACTCTGTGTGAAAAAGAATCAAACCTTTTTGTCTTCTTTCACTTCCACATGCAAGATTTGTCATTGCCATCATTAAGTAGCGCTTAGTGACGGTGAGTTTATGGACTGGAAAGAGTGTTAGACTTTTTTTTTTAATCTCTGCACCATAATGGTGCATTCACTGACTCAAAAGATAAATGAGATTTTGGACTTTCCGACTGGCTGATCACAGTCAGCCGATCATGCTGAATATTGAGTGATTCCGATACACAGCCAAGTTTTTGGTGCGTCTCTAAATTTAACTATCTCTAAACTATTAAACTCTCCAGACATTTCAAATAATTTAAACTCCAACTACTGAAGAACTTCAGCTCATTTTCAACTTCTTCAGCAGATTTCATCAAACTCATTCAGCACTTTGCATTCACGCTATATTTTCACAGAAATATTATTTTAGTTTCTCACTCATTTTCCGTCCAGGACCTAAACATTTTCAGAGGAACGTGTGTTGTTGTTGTTTTTCTAAAACCATAAAGCAAACAACACAATTTTCATTTATGGCTGTCATTCTTAAGGGTTTTGTGTATTTACTTATTACAACAGCAGAGAAACTACAAACATGAAACCCACAGCTGTGGTTGTTATGGTGAAATGTGCTTTTTTCATTCAAATAAACAGAACCACAGGCAGCTTAGCTCTTCAAATTAAGAGCGTTTTGCAGACTGAAGCCCTTCATTTGTTTCGCGCCACCAGAAGCAGTAAACCTTTCCCTTTTTAATCTTCCTTCTTCACGCAGCTACGACGTGGTTTTCGCCTCGAGTCCTAAAGAGCTGCTCAGGAAGTTCCAGCAGGCCAAACACAAGGTGGTTTTCTCCTCCGAGAGCCTGATTTGGCCTGACAGACATCTGGAGGACAAATACCCTCACATCAGGGAGGGCAACAGGTTCCTGGGCTCAGGAGGTGGGTCACACAGAACTGGTTTCTCTTTGACTCACATTCAATTCAATTTTTTTTCAATTCATTAAGTTTATTTCACTTAAAAAAATTCAATATACAAACATCAAATCAAAATACAAAATACCAACCAGAATACGAATCATTTGAGTGAAAAAGGGGGAGGAAGAAGAACAAATCTTATATGACCTATAACCCCCTTCAACTAAAGACAAAATAAATGACAAAATGGCCGTATACACAAAGAGTAACCAGCTTTCTTTTCTTCACAAACAATATCAGAACTAAAACATATCAATCCTCTATCATTAACTCACGAGATCATAGGATTTTAGCACTTTATTAGGGATGTACCGATACCACTTTTTTCAAAACCGATCCGATACTTAAATCTGAGTACTCGCCGATACCGAGTACCGATACCGATACTTCTACCACACAAAAAATGCAACAAATTGGAATACAGGTTTAATTTTTTTTCTCTGCTTTTTACAACAAATAACTGAGTTAGATTAAAAAAATAAAATGTATTAATAAAAATGATCACAAAACTAAAATATAAGGTGAAAAATAACCCTTTTCTGTGATTTCACAGTGAAATTATTGCAGTTTTCCACATTTTAACCAAATAAAATGAACTATTTGGCCCCATCTCCAGCTCTCAACCCACACTTTAGCCAATAGCTCCCCCTAGTGTTCAATATAGAAAACTACAACAGAAATCACAAGTCACAGACAGTGAAGACACTGGTATCGGTTCTTGGTATCAGGTAACTTTAACCGATACCAGTATCTGTATCGGTGCATCCCTATAATTTTTAAATCATTCCCAGAACAAAATATATTCATATAATCAGCAAACAATATGAACTTTAATACTTTGGACACATCACAAATGTCGTGTCGTTGATTGTTTGTCTCGTTCGTCTCTGTGTGGTCCTGCAATGGACTGGCGACCCGTCCAGGGTGTCCCCTGCCTCTCGTCTCTTGACCGCTGGAGATAGGCACCAGCTCCCCCGCGACCCTCTGTGGAGGACTAAGCGGTTTCAGAAGATGGATGGATGGACATCACAAATGTCATTAATATACAAAATAAAAAGCTTAGGACCCAACACTGACCCCTGTGGGACTCCATGAGTAATCTCTATAAACATTGAATGCATTCTCCCAGATGTGGTACTAACCAACTAATCCAGTCCTCATATCTTTATATTTTCCTTCTCAGCACCCAGATTTTCCAGTAATCTCATAAAGTGGTTCTGGATCAACATTTCTCCAGACCTTTTGAAGGCTGGAGAGTTTTTCTTTGGCCTTTGGCTGCTTTCTTTTTGTCTGGTTTGTCCTTTTACATTAATATTTTCAGAGGAACGGGTTTTTTTTTTCTTTGGTTTTTTATTTTTGGGTTTAAGCTACTTTACTCTGACCTACCAATCATTCATTGAAGTAAAAGCAAAAATAGATATATTTCAAAATTCAAATTTTATTTGTCACATACACACTCACACACAGTACGATATGCAGTGAAATGCTTGTACGACTGCTGTTGAACCAAAAAAAATTTATAAGAAACAAGTAAGAAATAAAAAGGTGTGGTAAAAAATAAATGAATAAAATAAGACTAAGTTTAGCTTAAAAATGAGAACAAAATATATATAAGAAATGTAAAAATGTATTTACAAGTGTAAACAACAATATTAATATATTTAAAAGGAAGATGGAAATGGAAATAAATGGAATGGGAGTGTGCAATTTTGTATACATGTGCAAATGTGCATGTAGTGCAAGGATGATTATTTCTGAGTATTGATCTGGTTTAGGGACCGTATCGCCTGCAGGATGAAGCTCCTTCTCAGTCTCTCTGTCGGCCTTCAGGGAGCGGAAACGCTTTCCTGATCTCAGCTGAGAAAACGGTCCATAGCTGGGGTGGCTGAGGTCTTCCACGATCTTCCTGGCCCTGGTCCAGCACCGCTTGTTGTAGATTGAGTGCAGATCAGGGAGATCGGTGCCGATGATGCGCTCAGCTGATCGCACCACCCTCTGTAGGGCTCGTCTATCCTGCATGCAGGGGCGTGGCTATGGGTGGGCCTGGGCGGGCCTGGGCCCACCCACTGTGTACCTGGGCCCACCCAATCAAATGGCTTCCTCAACAAAATTATACATATATTTGTTTCATTTTTGAGGGATCTCATTTAAGTCATCATGAAATGAAATAGAACAGAGTAAATTTGACATCAACAGCATGAATGTGTTGTGGTGATTTCATAACTATTACATCATTTGTAAGTCTTGCTCTCATTGGCTATTTTGAATAATTTCGGAACTCTCCAGACGAGCTACGGTAACAGTGCAACTGTGCGTCTGCTGCTGTGACTTGTAGTGTCAACCAAAGCATTTAAGAAATGGCAAAACAAATCTTCATTTCAAAATGTTTCAAAAAACAAAAAGTGGAGGACCTGTCCTGTGTTACAGGGTTAATGTGCTTTGGAATTTAGATGTTTTGTTCAAAGATCTTTCTGTCGGTTTCTGACAGTGGTTCCTCTCTTTTGCGGTTCACATTTTGCAGCCTCCCGCGACCCGGACCCGGATAAGCGGAAGAAGACGAGACGATTTTGCAGCCTTGTACTTTCGTGAAATGTTTTGTGCAACTTTGCATGCTTTAAACTTTTTTTTACAGCGCAGTGTTCATGCGTCCTGACTCCTGACGATCTCCTCCATGGAGCGGAGCGCAGTGCGTCCTGACTCCCTTTTGCGCGCTGACCAAGAGTCTGGATTAGTAGCGCCCTTATGCTCCCTTCCCTTTATGAGCTTCTTTTCTGCAGCAAGGTGGGAATGAAAATCTACACTTCCACAAGTAGAAATGATGCTTTTAACTGATTGACAGACTGCAGAATCAGAACCATGGAGCAGCATGACGTCTCCAAACGACGCGCTCTCCGCTCCTCTCTTTTTCCTCTCTCTCTCTCTCTCTATGTGTCCAACCTGAAATAATTAACGTATTTGACCCGACAGCTCGGGCTGAAATTGAGACCTCTAGTGATAAACACAGAGCAGCTCTCAGATCACTTCTCTCAGCATCAGCTGTGTGTTAATGTTTTTTTTACCGCAACGAGCAGGTGTCTGTCAGACGCGATCAGAAACATCAATGAAGTTATTTATTCAGCCGTTCTGATGGTCAGGTTGTGTTTAAACGAGATCAGTGTTAAAATGTTAATGCCTGTCTGAGAGAAGTGTATAAAGTGTGCAGTGAGGGGTTTTACAGCCTTAAAACTTCTGGAATAATTGTAAAAATATAAAACTGATACTTGGCGGATTTCACCGCAATTGCGGGTTATTTTTAGAACGTAACTCCCAGAATAAACGAGGAATCACTGTATGTACACAGATCTGCTTAAACAAAAGTGACATTTACAAATACACTTATTTTCAATTACATTTTTGGGCCCACCCATTTTTTATTAGGCCTGGACAAAAATCTATTTCTGGCTACGCTACTGCCTGCATGGTGCTGTTCCCAAGCCAGGTTGAAATGTTTCCCGTCAAAATGCTCTCGATGGTGCAGGAGTAGAAGTTCCTGAGCACCTTGGTGGGCAGTTTGAAGTCTCTCAGCGTCTGAGGTGGTAGAGACGCTGTCGAGCCTTTTTCACCACGGTGTTGATGTGACAGGACCGTGACAGGTCCTGCGTGATGTGAACATACCGAGGTACCTGAAGCTGTTCACTCTCTCCACTGGGCTCCTGTTGATAACTGGGGTCTGGTAGTTCCTTTCCTGCTTCGTGCTAAAGTCCACTATTAACTCCTTTGTTTTACTGACGTTTAGAAGAAGATTGTTCCTCTGGCACCAGTTCTCCAGATTTCCGACCTTCAGGTAGGCCGACTCACCGTTGTCAGAGATCAGGCCCACCATGACGGTGTCGTCGGCAAACTTGATGATGGTGGTGGAGCTGGTAGTGGCTACACAGTCATATGTGTACAAGGAGTACAGCAGGGGGCTCAGAACACAACCCTGAGGGGCTCCAATGCTGAGAGTGATGGAGGCTGAGACAAGTTGGGGGAGTATTCTTTAATATACAAACAACAAGAGAATACTACACTGTATGAAAATTAGGTGTTGATACAACTCATTTTCACACAAATAAACAAAACATGTAAATAAGTAGAGATTATTATTCTAAATCCAGTAGAATGAGCTCTACAGAAACCTGACTGAACTATCAGAGATGTTGTGTTTGTCCAGAGCTGCTGGAGCTGTTTAGCATCAACCTTTTTCAGGATCTTAGAAGTAAACGCTCATTTAGAGATCGGTCTGTAGCTGCTGGAGAGAGATGGCTGGAGATCAGGTTTCTGTAGCAGTGGGTGGATAACGGCGTTCTGAAAGTAGACAGAGACCGGACCAGGAACCAGTGAAGCTTTGGTTACTGTGAGGTTACTGGGACCAATAGAATGGAAAAACATAATTAAACAGAGATGAAGGTAAGATGTGTAGAGGACACCCAAACTACCAGCTCAGGAGCTGCTCATGTTTATGGTTCTTAGTCAGCACTTCACCAGTAGCTCGTTAAACCCAAACCCAGTGGTCCTCGTTGTTAAAGCAACCTGAAACAGAAGACCTCTCTGTGTTTGCATCATGACTCCGACCACACACGTGATTAATGAGCAAGTTGAGTTTGATTCCTGTCGGTTCTCTTCTCTCATCAGGTTTTATTGGCTACCTCCCCAACATCAAAGCCATGGTTTCTAACTGGACGGGAGGAGACGGCGACAGCGATCAGCTCTTTTTCACAAAGATTTACATCGATCCAGCTAAAAGGGTAAAGTCTGTTTACTCACTAATGACGCTAATTAGCTCCCATAAACAACGAGCTACTGCTAACGCTTCCTGTACACGTGTTTTGTTTGAAATCCTTCCAGTAACTCAGCGAGCTTTCTGTTCTGTCTTACAATTTGAAACACATGAATGTACAAAGGTATAAAAATATATGAATGTTGTGTTTTGATAGAGTTTGTGCCTAAACACTGAATTTATCACCTGTTCACATGTATTTGATCTGTTTTCAGAAAGCCTTAAACATCACTCTGGACGTTAAATGCAGATTGTTCCAGAACCTTCACGGTGCCCTCGGTGAGTGTTTTGAATTTTATTTCCCAGCAAACTGAAGCACCTTGTGATTGATTCTTTAACTGTCATGTTGTTAGGAATGTAAAGTAGAACTCCGCATACTGTTTTTCTAAAAGTGGACGTAATGGTTGAATTAAATTAAATTCGCTTGCAAATGCCGAACTTGCTTGTTTTCAGACGAGGTGGTGCTGAAGTTTGAAAACAGTCGAGTTCGAGCCAGAAACGTTCAGTACGATACGCTGCCTGTAATCATCCACGGAAACGGCCCAACAAAGGTTCGATTAAAAACCCTGATCCTGATGAAGCTGGATGTTTGTACCATCTGGATAAACGTTTACATGCTTTTGTTTTCCAGCTCCAGATCAACTACCTGGGTAACTACATTCCCAACACGTGGACTTTTGAGGACGGCTGCACTGTGTGCCATGAGAACCTACGTTCTCTCTCCTCTTTAAAGGTCCTGCCTTTCTCCCACAGCGTATTTAATCATTCTGAGGCAGTTTCCTGCTTTAAATTCAGTAAATCCCTCCTCCTGGTGGGTCCTCTGAAATTTGAACCTTTCTTTTTTCTACAGGAAAGTGAATTCCCGCTGGTGATGATCAGTATCTTTATCCAGCAGCCCACTCCGTTCGTCTCGGTGTTCTTTGAACGTCTTCTGAAGCTGCAGTATCCCAAAAACAGGCTCAGACTCATCATTTACAACCAGGTAAGGTTTCCGTCCTTGTTATTTATTTAGTTTTTTTTTTCTGCAGGCTTCCAGCAAAAATATTTATTGTATGATGAGACTTTTTACAGTTTAATCAGACAAAATGATTAACAGGATCTGTAGTGAGCTCTGACCTCTGCATTCGTTCATTTTATTCTTCTCTGCAGGAACCTCATCACGAGCATCAGGTCAGCTCTTTCCTGAAGGATCATGGGAGCCTTTATCAGGACGTTAAATCCGTTGGCCCTGAGGAGGAGATGGATGGACCTGCCTCCCGTGACTTGGCCTTGTGAGTTTGACCTCTGACCTTTGGCTGCATGGTAGAAAATTAATTCTTAGCTGAGCTTCACAAAATGTCAGTTTCTACAAAAACAATCCATGTTTTTCAGAACTGTGAAATGTGTATTTTCATAGACTCCTGGCTGGCTCGCCATATTATGTAGCGTTATAAACTCTTTAGGTTTATTGCTGCACACTTCTGCAAGGTTGTTAGATTAGTTTTTGTCGGTTTTATACTGAGCTGGTTTGGCTCGGGTACCTTGACTAAACTAATGGTATTACAGGAACTTTTCTAGGTTCTGTCAGATGTTACAGGGAGTAGATTACGTACCTTGATATTGACGAATGGAAGACTGAGTCAGGAATAAAAGACTTTACAGTATTTATTATAAAAAGACTGACAACAGTACAAACAGATAAGCAAGAGGTAGCTAGTGGTTTTAGCATTCAACACGATTTTAAGGTGTTCTAAAGTTGATCTTAATATCTAAGTTTTAATGACCCGAGTCTCATGATGTTTAAGACTAGGGAAGTTAATTTAGATTTAGTTAGGTTGGAGTGGAGTGGGGGAGTTGCTGATGGATAAGTTACACGGAGTGTATCTTATCAACAGACCTTTAGCGTTACCATATTATGGTGACTCACTGTACCAGAGATGGTCTCGATAGATCCAACTGGTGGGAACTCACCTCGTCGAGGTGGGAGCAGCACCCAGCCGGGTAGAGGCGTCCTCACGGGGAAGTGGTTCGCCGGCAGGTCCGAGAGTACCAGGGGTAGCGAGTATTAGTCCATAATCCATGGTCACAGCAGGATGAGGCTCATGTTGAGTTAGGAGAGAAAATGGCGTGTTTTCTTCCCCTGAGCCATAAGTGAAATCAGCCTTAGTGGGGCTCTGGTACCCACGCGAGATGAAGGCCGTCTCCTGGGAGCTCAGCTGTTGTAGCGAGTTGGAACACCTGGCGTCTTGTCTCTTCAAGGAATGAAAGAGAACTAAACTCTTCCGGCTTGGAAAGAGCTTAAGATGGAGTCATGTATCGACGTGGACCAATGGGGGAGGTTCTATCAAGTCACATGACTCAGATCTTTAAAACCATATTACCTAAATGAGTGAATAGGAAATAATACTGATTTTAACCTTAGCAAGGTAGAAATGTAGAAAACCAGATGATTTAAGGTTGATATAAAATAATCCTGAAACAGGAGAAACAGTACCAGTACGCAGTGCGTTAACGGTGTTATCGGCCCAGCACTAGTTAAAACATAATCAAAGAGTCATTATAATCCAAGTTATTGGGAAAAAGATAGATTATTGTTTGTGATGGTCACAGGGGTCAGAGGTTATAGCGTATTTGGTAACGCTACAAACTTTAACTCTTTGTGGTGCTTTTCTCACATTTATTCTAAACAAGTAGTTCACTTTTCTGTTTCTCTACCTGGGAGTTGACAAGATGAGTCTGATGTACAAGAAATTAACCTGAAAGCAAAGTTTCTGCTCATTTTTATTTATTGATGAGATGTTAGATATTGAATAACTTCCCCTCAAAGTTTTTAAACAAAACTAGGTGAGAAGATCTCAAGGTCTTATCACAAATCACAAAACTGGAGTTTGCCTCCGTTTAAAATCTGTTTTGAGATATTTTTTAACACAATGCCAGCTTAGAACAAAGATCCACCCAGGGTGCTGTGCAGAAAAGCACATGTCCAATAGAGGAAAAGCTCAGGTGTATTAACGAGGACTGCGTTCCTCACATGCAGCTGTGCGTGCGTTTCATTCTGTAAAACTGCTAATGAGCAGAACTTCTAAAATGTTTTCTAAGAAATCCAGCAGATCTGGACCCACTGGAATGGTTTCCTACAATGAATTTTGATGTTACTGATGTTAAATACCGCTGTCTAAACGCCATCTTTTAGAGACACGTGCCGGCAGGACGCAGACTGTGACTACTTCTTCAACTTGGACGTCGAAGTGGTCCTAAAGAACGAAAACACACTTAAAATCCTGATTGAACAAAACCTGTGAGTATTGTCCTGTCTGACGGGTTAATGGACCTGACTCCTTTACGGTTCGTTTACTGAACATGTATCTGAACTTCTTCCTCAGGCCCATTGTGGCACCGATGATAACTCGATCGGGTCGATTGTGGAGTAACTTCTGGGGAGCCCTCAGTGCAGAAGGCTACTACGCCCGGTCCGAGGACTACGTGGACGTTGTCCAGGGACGGAGAGTGTGAGTCAAACAGTGTCACTCAGAGACTTCTGTTTATGTCGATGAGTTAGACTGAAACACAGAATGAGTTTGTTCATCGTACGACTCCAACACCTAGGAGGTTGAAGTTGGAGGTGGGTGATGATGATTGTGAAGAATTAGGAAGTGTTGATAATCTTTCAAAGCAAAGTGGTTTTCTGTGTCATCTATATGACACATTCTGACCAATTCAATGTTGCACTAATTCATTAAAACTACAGTGACCACGCCCACTGGTGACATCACACTCTGCCTTTCAGCCTACGTTTTCTGGACTCAGTGGACGCTTTTAAGAAACACGTCTTTGTGGCCTTTTATTACAGGGTTCCTACAGGGTCTTAAAAAGTCTTAAAAGCATTGAATTAATGAAATTGGAAATAATACCTTTAAAATACTTGAATAAGTCTTGAATTTTGGTATCTGGGTCTTAAAATGTGCTGTATGTAACTTCTCCATATCACATTTCACCTTAAAGATTTTATTTGTCAACCATGAATTAAATAATGAAGCTTAAACAAAGAGTGGTGGAATCAGTAGAGCTTTCCCCAGTCGCTAAAAATAGATATTTGACGTCACAACCGCAGACTGTAAACACAACACAGACATGGACCACAAGCCAAGGAGAAGCACGAAAAATCAAAGAAAATGTCAGCAGACCACAAGAAAGGTTGACCAACGCTAAGTTTTATTTAACATTTTATTTTCTTTACCTAGCTACCAATTTCATGCTAGGGTTAGCTTATGGGGAAATGTAAAATTAACAAAGTGTGGCGAGATTAAAAGTCTCTTCGTCATTGGTAGAACAATGTTTTTGAGGCTTTTTGTACCGTATGCAAAAAAAGGATTCAGCTAGATACCATTGGCGTGAAGGCATTAAAGCTGCACTATGTAATTTTCTAACAAGCTAGGTATAGCTAACTATTTTACACAAACACGTCTCAGAGCTCCCACTCCTCCTGTCGCGTAGAATCCTAATGCCTTGCCTCCCCGGACATTGCTACAGTAAACAAGAGAGAGCAAAACACCAGCAGTTGAAACGTTATGCTAACGTTCACCCTGGTTTTTCCTCTTTCTACGTCGACACCTGTGAAATGGGCAGTAAAATCGATATTACATTTTTATATAAATGGTCTTTAAAAGGTCTTAAAAAGACTTGAATTTGACTTGAAGAAACCTGTAGGAACCCTGTTTTAGTCTTTTCAGATTCTATTTGTAATTAATTGTAGCACATTGTTTGATTGACTTAGACTTGGTGTTTTATTCTTGTCTTTTCTGCTTGTTTTGTGAAGCACCTTGTCATTTTGTCTTGAAAGGTGCTTGATAAACAAAGCTAATTTACTTTTTTTAAATTACTCAAAGTGAGTGGAGTCTCTAGAAACAGGAAGTTGTTGTCTAAGTGGAGCATGGTTAGCCAGATCAGGAGAGACACTGCTGCAGATTGGTGACAAAATAGCAGTTAATATATCAGGTATTCAAACAACTCTTGCTCAAAAAAGTCATCTTGTTGCGTTGGCGCTCTGTATTAACCTCTACAGTTTAGCATGATTTCAGTTGAAACAGACTGTCTCTTCAAAATAACCCAAATATTCCTCTAAAAGCCTTTTATGGGTCTATTTTTAGAGATATGTTATAGTGAAATAGTCAGTAATTAATGATTAATAAAAATCAATACAAAAGATTTGAATAAAAATATCAGAGTTATTGTTTTACTGTTTACTAATTCCCAATCTTGTACTTCTCTTATTTTACGCTTTATCCACTTTCCACAGATTGTTTTTTGTTGTCACACATTTAAACACTGGCTTTAATGAAAGTCTGCTTTGCTGTTTTCAGATCAGCGGATGAAAATAGCTCCTTGTGTTGAGTTGTCAGAGTTTGTGTCTTGCAGCGGTGTGTGGAATGTCCCGTATGTGTCCAACGTTTACCTGGTGAAGGCCAGCGTCCTGCGATCGGAGCTGAAAGAATACGAACTGTTCACCTCCAGCAGCTTAGACCCCGACATGGCGTTCTGTCACAACGTTCGCAGCAAGGTGGGTAAAAGTAGGAGGAGTTTAAAGGATGTTTGGGTCACTTTGAAGTGACAGTTATTTATCTACTGTAGGGACCGTAAACACTGATGACTTCACTCATAGCAGGCAGTGTCTTTAGAAACAGGATGTAGTCCTTTGACAGGAGCAATACTTATGGCTAGCCAGATTAGTTAGTCAATAATCTTTTGATATTTAAAACAATTCTTGTTCAGCAAGTCATCCTGATGTGTTAGATTGCTATATTATCTGTTTGTAAACCCCTACA
>SSNR01000045.1:1343299-1361921 GCA_006937965.1 Callopanchax toddi | reverse complement strand
CTTTCCACAGATTGTTTTTTGTTGTCACACATTTAAACACTGGCTTTAATGAAAGTCTGCTTTGCTGTTTTCAGATCAGCGGATGAAAATAGCTCCTTGTGTTGAGTTGTCAGAGTTTGTGTCTTGCAGCGGTGTGTGGAATGTCCCGTATGTGTCCAACGTTTACCTGGTGAAGGCCAGCGTCCTGCGATCGGAGCTGAAAGAATACGAACTGTTCACCTCCAGCAGCTTAGACCCCGACATGGCGTTCTGTCACAACGTTCGCAGCAAGGTGGGTAAAAGTAGGAGGAGTTTAAAGGATGTTTGGGTCACTTTGAAGTGACAGTTATTTATCTACTGTAGGGACCGTAAACACTGATGACTTCACTCATAGCAGGCAGTGTCTTTAGAAACAGGATGTAGTCCTTTGACAGGAGCAATACTTATGGCTAGCCAGATTAGTTAGTCAATAATCTTTTGATATTTAAAACAATTCTTGTTCAGCAAGTCATCCTGATGTGTTAGATTGCTATATTATCTGTTTGTAAACCCCTACATTTTAGCATGAGACTGTTTTGTTTAGTTTGTTTCAACCAAACGATGCTTAAATTACCAAATTGTCTGAATGTGAGACTCTCCTTGAAGCTCTCCGTCTCCTAACATCACTCTCTGACACATCATGTTTCTTGGCTGATTGACTCTGTTGCATTTATCACCATTAGCTTAAAGCCATACTCAGTAGCCAGGTAAACAATGTAGCTTTTAACGTTTTTTTTAAAAGCCTCTTAACAACGTTCTAATATAGTATAGCCATAAATATATTGTGGAGATAAAAAAACCCAAAAGAAATCAATAAAGTAGTTGTCCCGCAGTTCTCTAAAAACTTCAGCCAATCCTATCGTTTGGACCGAACGATAGGATTGGACAATCCAGCTGTCTGTCTGCCGCATTTCCTCACTGCTTGGATTGGCATTAATCCGCCCGGACACATTTTGGGGCAGAACATCCCGGAAGTGAAAGTGAAAATAGAAGTAGGGCAGAGAGCCGCGGTTAGTGCTTCCATTTTAAGATAAAAATACCAGAGTCCCCCGCAAAAACACCTTTTCAGCTAGCAGAAAACTAAAAACGTTTGGAGGTGAAAAGAGGAAAAGCTGGGGGAACGTTTCTGCGGCTGAAGTTAGACTCTGCTTTGTCACCTTTGCAAACCGTGGTCCTATGTCGGTGGGAGGCTGGCGTATGGATTTTACCCGACGGGAGGGGTGAGTTCACCGAGACGTGTTTCTGTAAACTAGCTAGCGAGACCTCGTTTGTTTACCTGGCTACTGAGTATGCATTTAAAGGGAGAAGAGGGAAGATTTGAAAAACGAACCTCATGAGCGCCGCGCCTGGCGCTGCGAATAACTGCAGCCTTGAACGGGAGCGCGCACAAACTTCTCACTATCTCATAAGGGTTCAACCAAAGGCAGCCGGAGGCATGATTCCATAAATAAAAATACATTTTATTAATACAAAAGGAAATATAGTAAAACAATGCCCCGCAATACACACACAGAGAGAGAGACCGCAGGAGCCGATCTATCAGAGCTAATCTCGCTAGCTGCTATGTTCCAGTCCTTCCACTGCTGCCCGTATCGCTAAAAGCTTTAATCAGTCGGTGTTCTCTGACTCCTGGAGGAGAATTTGAGAAATCTAGGGTGATAGAATCATGTCCCGCCGCCTCTATCACCCTAGATTTCTCAAATTCACATCACGGAGTGGAGCTCCGGAGCACCCGGAGGAGCGTGCGCTGCACACCCGCCTTTGATGCACTGTAAGCGGACTGAGGTCCAGGAAACAGTCAGGGATTTGAGGCCTATCGTCCCGAGACCCATAAACATGGACAGATCGCTGTGCGGTCGCCTATAACAGCACCTTTAGCTCTGTGGAACCCTATAATCCATCAGAGAGGTTTTCAGCTCCATAAACAAGATAACACCAGTTTGATGAGAAAAACCACTGATTCAGACGAAGGAAGTCCGCCATCGACCAGCAACACAACACAACGGTGCAATACTGCCACCTACTGGATATACATTTATTATTACTTTTTTAGCTTCCAGAACGCGCAGCAGCATCAGTTGACGTCACATCCGTAGGACAGCGCGGGAAATTCGTTCCCAAATTGCAGAACATTTTACAGCTCACAGCCTGTTCAAGATGATGGAATGATACATGGTGGACTCATTCTTTTTGATTTAAAATGCTTCATCACTTAAAACTGAGCATGCATGATTATTTTTATTTAAAATGTTCCCTCTTGTGCCTTTAAAGGTGGCATCAAAACTTCTCCTCAGTTCCTGGTTCCCTTCCCAACATTTGAACCGTTTTGTTCAGGACATTCGCTCCCATCATGCTGCTGCTACTGCGACCGTTTTTATCGTACTCCTCGCTGTATGTGAGCAGCTAAATTCGAGTCAGAATCAGAATTGTTTTTATTGCCAAGTAAGTGAGGTTTCACATTACCTGGAATTTGCTTCGGTGCCGTGGTGCATACATACATAGATTCATAATAAGGCTCAAGTGACAGAGTGAGCTAAAGAAAATTAAGAAATAAGAGGTAACGATAATAATAGTAGTAAGACAAAACAAAAGGTGATTAGTTCAGAACTGTGTAATTGTGACGAGTGTCAGCTGGCCTGATGGCAGCATCCAGTCAGCTGTTCAGGGTCACTTCAGTTCTCAGTCATTGACACATAAAAGTCTAGATATCGACTCTGTTTCATGAGACTCCTCTTGCTTTGAGTGATGTCACCAGTGGGCGTGGTCCATACTGTAGATAAATAACGGGTAGATGCCACTTCAGAACGATCCATTTCTTATTACCTGATTATCAAAATGTCCTCTTTAACATTTCACCTGCTACTTCCTCTCACAGGGAATCTTCATGTTTGTAACCAACATGCACACGTTTGGTCGCATCCTGTCGACGGAGAACTACCGGACCGACCATCTGCACAACGATCTGTGGCAGATCTTTGAAAACCCAGTAGTGAGTTGGCTTCATCCTGCCTGCTGAAAAGCAAAGTGTTGATTACTAAACAAGCATTCAGATGGACAAAGATGCATGAAATTATGAAAACGTATCAACAAGTTTGCGTTCTGTGATGAACACCCAGTCTGAGCGGTTTCCTGTTTCAGGACTGGCAGGAGCGTTACATCCATGAGAACTACACCCACATGATGAAGGACAAGCTGGTTGAAAATGTGAGTTTTAAAACAACATGAAGCCAGAGAACTGTGACGTGACTCAGACTGGTTCTGTGTGTCTCCTGACCTGCAGCCTTGTCCAGATGTTTACTGGTTCCCAATTTTCTCTGACGTTGCTTGTAACCACCTGGTTGAGGAAATGGAGCACTTTGGGAGGTGGTCTGGAGGCGGAAATATGGTAGGTGGTTGTATGGATGTTTAATACGATTCATCCTAAAGATTTTAGACCACGCCACTCAGCCTGTTGTTCCTATTCGCTCATCAGGACCAAAGAATCCAGGGAGGCTACGAGAACGTCCCGACCATCGATATCCACATGAATCAGGTCAACTATGAAAAGGAGTGGCACAAATTCCTGCTGGAGTTTATTGCTCCCATAACAGAGAAAATGTTTCCTGGTTACTACACCAAGGTGAGACATCTGAATGTGTTGCTTTCTGCTGAAAGGGCTGAGCTGTGCTAAAGTTCTGATCCATTTTCCTTCCAAGCAGCCAGACCTGGCTGTTCAAACAAAGATCCAGTTTTAAGACATTGTAGAACTAGATGAAGATTGTATTTTTTTTCCTCATGTCTTTTTGGGGACATGTATTGAAACGTTGAGTTGTACTAATGTTCTGCAGTGATTGTTTGTCCTGTGGTACCCAGAGCGTTTCTCAGTAAACAGAAGCTGTGTTGTTATCTCAGATGGTGTCAGGTGTTTGGCCAACACTGAACATCTCAAATGGCACTAAAACCATTCAGCTCTTCTCCCACTGGGGTCAGTGACAAAAACACAGACAAAAACAGGATGGTTTCCCGCCTCTGGTGACGAATTAAAAGCAGGTCAATAGAATCAAAATGATTCACACTTATTTCTCTTCCAGTCAGTCAGTTAGAAACGGGAATAAATGCAGCTAGGGTGACCAAACGTCCTCTTTCCCCCCGGACATGTCCACTTTTCACGTTCTGTCCGGAGCATCCGATGAAAATGTCCGGGTTTTATCGCTTTTCACTGGAAATAGTATTTTCAGAGAAATCCATTCCACCTGATTCATTAGAAATTGCACAGATCGCTGAAATCCACTCCATGTTTTCCTGGTTACGCTGCTCCGGTACAAAACCGATCAAAGTGATTGACTGGCGGGTTGTCAATAAAGACGACGGATGCGCGTGAAAAAAGAAAAGTGTTTGTTTTTTTTTAGTGTGTGAGCTTTGGTCCAGTGCAGAATCCCTCCTATCCATAAAGCTGTTTAGCCTGAAATAGTCCATTTAAAATGACATCGTGACTAGTAACAGTTGAATTACAACTACTTAACTAAACACTATCAAAATGTTTCACAACTGAACCAAGTACCCTCTTTTTCGAAAATCAAAACATGGTCAACCTAAATGCAGCGTAAAAAGACCTCAGTTGATGAAGAATAACAGGATTAAATGAAACCCTGTTCCTTTACACGTTTCAGCACTCTAAATTTAAGTCTGGTGGCTTTGGTTTTGTTAGAGGAACATCAGAAGTGTGTGAAATGGATCCATCGTCTCCTCAGCTTCAGTCAGGGCGGAGCCACGTCTCGGTTCATCATCACGCCGGACTTCTGTCCTCTTGTGACCTAACGAGACGCCTCCAGCCACTTCTGTCGTAGTTTAACATCTTTGACTAAAACGGAAACAATTCATGGATCCTTCCTCACAATTCAAGTGAAAAACATCTTCTTGTTAAATCTTCCATCAGTTCTTCATGGCTAACCCAACCATAAACATCTTATAAATGTTTTAAGGACGTTTGGAATGTTGCTGCCAGGTGTTTTTGGGAACAAGAGTTTCTGTATATATTACAGCCAGTAGTTTAGTTTAAGTTTTTTTATTTGGTAAACAACCAGTACATGGGGAATGTAGTTTATAACATCCTTTTCCAGGCTCCAGATCCAGTTCTCTTCTCTTTCTATGTTCCTCTCCAGCAGCCAGGCCAGGCGTTCCTGTAATCTTTTAAGGTGGATTTAATCACCGGTTCTGGACCTAGACTTTCCACAGCGCCACCTGCTGACTGTGTTGCATGAATTAATCAATTCAGTTCTAACTAGAGATGTCCTGATCTGGATTTATTTGTTGCCAATATAGATTTAAGATTAAATATCTGCATATATCAAGTCTATTCAATGTGTTTTATTTTGCTTTATTTATTTATTTCTCTGGTGGTCTGACTGTTTATCTGACTTTCTGACTGTTTCTCTGACGTCTGACTGTTTCTCTGACGGTCTGACTGTTTCTCTGACGTCTGACTGTTTCTCTGACGGTCTGACTGTTTCTCTGACGTCTGACTGTTTCTCTGACGGTCTGACTGTTTCTCTGACGTCTGACTGTTTCTCTGATGTCTGACTGTTTCTCTGACGGTCTGACTGTTTCTCTGACGTCTGACTGTTTCTCTGACGTCTGACTGTTTCTCTGACGTCTGACTGTTTGACTGTTTCTCTGACGGTCTGACTGTTTCTCTGACGGTCTGACTGTTTCTCTGACGGTCTGACTGTTTCTCTGACGTCTGACTGTTTCTCTGACGGTCTGACTGTTTCTCTGACGTCTGACTGTTTCTCTGACGTCTGACTGTTTCTCTGACGGTCTGACTGTTTCTCTGACGTCTGACTGTTTGACTGTTTCTCTGACGGTCTGACTGTTTCTCTGACGGTCTGACTGTTTAGCTGACGTCTGACTGTTTCTCTGACGTCTGACTGTTTCTCTGACGGTCTGACTGTTTCTCTGACGGTCTGACTGTTTCTCTGACGGTCTGACTGTTTAGCTGACTTTCTGACTTTTCATCTGATGGTCTGACTGTTCATCTGGTGGTCTGACTGTTTCTGTGACTGTTGTAACCCCTCCTGTTTCTGACCAGCTTGTCTTCTCCCATCAATGCTTGAACGCGTTGACCGTCGTGGTGAGGTACAAACCTGATGAGCAGCCGCTGCTCGTCCCTCACCACGACGCCTCCACTTTCACCGTTAAGATTGCTCTCAACAGCAAAGGTGTTGATTTCCAGGTAAATGCTGGAGCTCTTAGAGGTGGTAGAAGCTGCAGGACTTGATGCAGGTGAACTGCAGCTCTTTTCCTCTGCCTCTCTGCTGGACGAGCTGATGCTTTTCCGTCCCCGGTCAGGAGCTGTGTTCTGGTGTTTGGTTTGTGAGCGAATGGCTGCATGATTGCTGTCTGTCTCTGTGTTTGCAGGCTCACTTTGAGTTGGCCTTTGTAGTTAGGTACAAACCAGATGAGCAGCCATCTTTAAGGCCGCACCACGACGCCTCCACATTCACTATAAACATTGCACTCAATCAAGTCGGCACTGATTACCAGGTGAGTCAACAGCTGACCAAAATCTCAGCTCCCATCATGCATTTCAACAGATTTTGGACTGTAATGATCTGAAGTAATAATAGCAGGATTTCTCTAATAGCAGACAAGACAGTTGTTATTTATTCAAAATTTTGTGTGGTTTTTGGTGCTAATGGGTGCCTTTGTGGTTCCAGGGTGGTGGATGCCGGTTCCTCCGGTACGACTGCTCCATCCAGGCTCCCCGTAAAGGCTGGGCGCTGATGCACCCGGGACGCCTGACCCATTATCACGAAGGCCTGCCGACCACCGCTGGAGTCCGCTACATCGCCGTGTCCTTCGTGGATCCCTGAGGTCACCGTGTTAGTCCAGACCAAACGACTCGTTCTGATCCACAGAGGAGAACATTTCTGTCTCTTTTTCCATCTGCTGAACATCACACTGGGCCTCAGATTAACTTCGTGCTTTTAGTTTATCATCACTTACTAACCGAGATGAGACGACAATAACTGTAACGACTGAAAAGACAACGGCATCATGGGAACTTTGGCATCACATCACAGATACCAAAGTAGACGTATTTTGTTTGGTTTTTTTGTTTTTCTTGGACATTTTTCCCGACACAGCCTGTGCATAACTGTTATTAAAACATCTAAAAGATGAATTCCAAAAGTTGGATCTGGGAATGACATCCCCCCCCCCTCGGTCTGATGGCGTTCCACGTCACAAAACCAGTGGGTTTTACTGGTCACCAGTATCAGTAACGGTTTTTATGTGTAGTTGTTGATGTGACACATAAAATAAGTAGAGATACAAATATTTAATAAAGTCACATTTTACATAAATGTAACCATATGGTGGTTCTAAGACTTTTAAAGATTTTTAAGGCAATTTGAGTTATTTTCTTGAGAAAATCCATCAGAATAAACCTTAATAGATGTAAAACCTATAAATCAGGCCTCGCTTTAGGACCGAGGGAACGGTTTACAGCTGCAGTGCATGTTGGGAGAAACTTTAGGTTCCCGTCTGACATCAAAACAAGCCACTATTTTACAAAAGAATTCTAGAGCATTTTAGAAAATCTGTTCAATGAAAGATATTTCCCTACAGTGTTTTGTTTTTTTCATATTGATCCAGACCTGGATGGCATATCGGTGTCACTGGAAGAAAGACTATAGGAGGAAGTGCTGAGAATAAAGTTTAAATATCCAGAAATAAAACACACTACTTCTCTAAACGACTGAAGCGTATAAAATACTGTAGTTCTGAGTTTTAACAGAGAAACATTACCGGGAATAAACCATGAGCCTCGTGTTTATTTTAGACTCTTATTGTGAAGGATTGAAGGAAGATGTAGCCAAAAGCCTGCACAAATAACAAAAAAAACAAAACAGAACAAATCCAGTCGGGTTCAGAGAGCAGCAGGGTTTACTTCCTCAGGCTGGACTTTTTCTGAACTTTTTGACTTTATTCTCGACACTTCCTCTTAGATTTTCTAATGATTTTTAGAATGCTGAGTCTGCTGGTGTTCTGACCCGATCAGAGGAGTGATGTCATTCCCAGATCATTCCCTTGTTCTGGAGCTTTAACCAAACAAAAGATTTTTAATCTATGCAATGCATCATGGGAATAGTAGCCTGCTGTGATTTGGGATCACTAGTTATATTCAGGGATTAAATCTAGTAGTTTGAACTCATCAGCTTCACACTAAACTGGTTTGTAGTTCAGGCGGTCGTCATTATTCTAGTATTTTAAATGAGATTGTGAAGAAAAAAAGATCATTTTTACCTTCAGCGACTAACATTAAAGATGCCTTTTTCCGTGTCCAAAGAGTTGAGACACTCCAAAGCCAGTTTATTTATTTTTGTAGACTCTGACTGAAATCTGCTCCTGATCAGAATCAGCTGCTGTCCGGAGTTCATCTGTTTCCGATGATTTGAACTGAACTTGAATAAAGAAAACTCAGCTGGATTTTGTCTAAAGCACAATTCTTTTATCACAAATTCATCCTGACTGAACGTCGTCTGAAATGATCCTTTTTCAGTCTTCAGATGTTTTCTGCTCTCACTTGAAAAGCAAAGATCAAACCTGTGTTTTGAAGATGCTGATCTAATCCAAGGATTTTCAGATTATCTCAAAGAAGAAAAGGTATTTTAGGACATCTTTAATAAATGTTTGAGCTCAACTTCAGAATTCCCCAAAGCCTTAAAAAAAAAAAAAAAATCAACAAATGACTGAAAACTCCAGATCTGTCACGGTTTTTTGCTAACAAAGCTTATATTTTCTTAATATTCATATAAAAATGTTCAAAAATTAAAACACAAGTTCACAAAGATGGCTCGTCCAAGAATCAGCTGATCATCAGTGTCCATAGAGACTTATTAGATTTGTAACATGTCCTAATGTTTTTCAGAGCATGTAGATGAACGCAGCTGATGGCAGTACATTTTACTCAAACCTTTGTTTCACTTGGTCTCATGGTTTTTGGTGAGTTTTAAGTAGAATCGTCGACTCTGAGGGCTGAAACAGTTTTATTCCAAAGAATAACATTTACAAAAACGGTTTTGCTTCAGATTAATTTGAAAATGATTCTAGAAGTAAAAACTTCCACATGAAAGAAACCTTTTGAGTCTCAGATTGGATGATTGTGGACCAATCATGTTGCATTTTTAATGGTTTCAAGAACTTAAAAAACGAGGGGGAAAAACTTGCTAAATTTGCTGCTAATTTGTCACCAATCTGCAGCAGCGTCTATCCTGATCTGACCCAGTCTGAGGACTACTTCTGGTTTCTAGAGCCTCCACCCACTTTGAGTGATGTCACCAGTGGATGTGGTTCTTACCGTAAATGATAGAATCCACTGGAAAATGACCCAATCATCTCTTTAATATGAGATCCAAAAAAAAAAAAAATCATAACTTTAAAAGATTTAAGTACAACATAAAGTATTAGTCCTTTATCTTGCATCTATAGAGATTTACTGACCCTTTTCTATCAAACACTAATGTTTTCATTGAAATTTTGCATGTTTAACATATTAAAACGGACAAAAATAAAAGTTCAATTTAAAAATGTTACGGTCCCCGTAATTTTTGGCTGTCCAGCTCCACAGCTCCTTCTGCAGCCAACAGGTCCTGTTCTCCCCTGCCTGCAGATTCAGAGAGCTCCACGGCTGTGCCTCATTACCAATCACCAGTGCAGCATAAAAAGCTGCTTCATTCAGTCAGTCAGGGGAGCGGTTCTGTGCCGTCTCCCCGATCTGTGTCCGGTGACTAGTCTGTTGAGTAGTGCGGTGGCTGGGTTTCTAGCAGTGTTATTCAAAAACAGTCATTTTTGGAGTTTAGGGCTGGGATTCCAGTGTTTGTTTGGTTTTTACTTTAGTGTTTTCAGTTGGCATTTAATAGCCATTTTTACGTCGTTTTCAGCATCTTTAGTTTAGCATTTTCTGAGGATTATCCTCCCTCTTTTAGTTTATTAGTGTTAGTGAAGAGCGCCTTTAGTTTACCCTTTTATTGAAAACCTTACCTCTTACGTTTTGTTTGTGAAAAGAATAAATGAAAATACTTTTTACTTTAAAAACATCTTGTTTATTTACCCACTTCCTTTTGTTAGACCCTCTTTTGCTCCTAGACCCCAAAGGGTCGTAACAATTTATGCCACCAGTCAGTAGATCAAACTCAAACATCTCAAAAGGTTTGGTCACCGTGGCTGTAACCCAATATGGAAAAACCTTACTGTAGTTATTTTACCTGTGAGCTTTGGTCACTTTAGGAAAAACGGAATACTTTTAGACTGATATGTATTTTAGTGTGATTAAAAGTCAAAACAGCCCAGAACATTGATTTTTAAACTATTATAAAAACCTTAAAGGCACACTATGTAACTTTTTCATATTTTAAATCTCCTCCTTGACCCAGTCTGAGCTAATCTGACCCTTTACAGGTTAAGAAAAGTCCCTCAGCCCCATCTGCTGCTTGGATCCAGAATACCACGTTTGTAACCAAGTCTCCGGTCCGGTGTCCTGAAGTCTCACAAAGTCACGTATCTCAGAGGGTTAGGCTAACCCAATGTGGCTAGCTGTTATGCTAGCTCCGGAGTGTTTTTAGCTCATGATTCCTGATTTTCCCCCCCCTCTCCCTGCTTGAACACAGCTGATTTCTTTGAGTGAGTGATGAACCGCTCCAGTAGAAAGCAGTGAAGGCTGAGGAGACATTTCAACCGATTTATTTCGCGACTTTCAGAACAAATCAGACAATTTCAGTCTCTTAAATTCTCACCTAAAATCACTGGATCCATTTAGAACATTAAGAAAATCCTAATCAGTTTGTGTTTCTGGAACAAAAAACTGTCCAAGTGTTCAGAACATTAAACAATGAAAACATGATATTTTCACAAGTTTAATAAACATCTTCTAAAATGCAACACGTTAAAATCGATTTTAAACAATCCTCCACAGTTCAGTATTACACAACTTCTTCCTTTCAGGTTAATTTAAACCAGTCAAAGCTGTGGCAGAATAAAAAATAAGCATCAAGAGGCTAAATGTAGCAACTTTTATTACATAGAGGTTAACAAGGAATAAAAAGGAGAAAAAAATATTTGCACTAGATAATTTTCCAGCCGGTTGCTCACAGACGGAATCGGTCAGAGAAGTTTGGCGACTCTGGAACCGTGAGAGGGATCTCGCTCTTCTTCAGCACAACTGGTTTATAGTGTCTGATGGGCTGAGCCTTGTGGACCTGAAGACCAGAAGAAAAACATGTCAGAAGGCGTTCTGGAGACAAACGTAAAAAGTTAAGGTGAGAACAACACAAGTCAGAAAACCATGACATGGGACCTTTAAATATTTGACTTACTATTTATCACAGCAAAAGTAATAAATTCTAATATCAGAATGGTGTGTGTGTGTGTCTTTGAATATGTCAAAGATTTACAACAAAATGCATCTATTTAGGCATTAGTATTTTGTGTCATCAACTTCTGTAGCCACTTAAACAGATTCCAGTTTGTGACACTAGAAACTCAGATTTTCACCTCGACTTGGACGGCTGAGCAGGAAATCTGGATTCACATTTCAGCCCTCACGAGTCGGGACCTAAAGTCCCAACCAGTCAGCAGCTGGACGTGAAATCAGCGTTTTACTGTGGAGGCTGATGTTTATTCCAGATGTTCCTGAAACAGTCACACCACTCCATAACAGGAAGTTCAGACTCAAAATGTTTCTGTGGTTTCAGGTTAAAAAAAGCTTCTGGAGGTTTGTTTACTGTGAGCTAAATGTAGAAAAGCAGAGCTGTAATCATCTGATATTAATGTCAAAGTAATAAGAATTCAAAAGCTGCTCCTCTGCTCTAGATTCATCTGGTTACATCAGGATTTACAGTGCAGTGACGCATTAGCCCCCTTACAGGTAAATTCTAAACTGAAATGTCAGATTTGTAAAGATCCAGGTCAGTTTCTACTGGGGTTGCCACCTTTGAATAACATTCTTGACAAACAGAGAACTACGTTATTGAATAAGCTTTTATTTATGGCCAGGAGATGTATTATTACTTAACTGGATTAAGGAGAAGCCTCTCACTAGAACTCAGTGGTATAAAGAAGTTTTTGTGATTTTACCACTGGAGAGGCTGAGTGCCAAACTAAGAGGCAATGATGACGGTTTTATGAAAGTTTGACGCCCTCTTGTGGAATATTTACCTGATGAGTAATACTATATTAAGAGGTAAGGGTTCACTAGAATGGCGTGTTAATATTCATAGTGCATGAGGGAGTATATATGTGGCCAGTATTTAAGTGTAAAAGTTTAAATGTCTTGTTTTATCTTTATTTTCTCATTTAAGCTCAGACTTGTGTGTTCTGTCTTTCTTGTTTTGTTCTATGTTGTTAAAAACAAAAGATAAAAAAACAAGAAAACTACTTTCCCAGCAGTGTAGTTCTTCCTAAAACCGTGTGAAGTATCTGATAAAAACCAAACGTGATTTTGGAGTTACCTGTTCCTGTCGCAGACTGGCGATCTCCTCCCTCCGTCTCTGCTCCTCCTCCCGTCTCTGCTCCTCCTCCATGCGCGCCTTCAGCGCCTCCTTCTCGGCGGTCAGGCGCTCGTACTCCTGCCACTCTTGAGCGCGACGCTCCGTCGCCAGCTCGAACGGCTCCACCACTGTAGAAGAATTAATGTCTTCTCAAGAGAGCCGAGGAAGACGACGGTGAAGACACAAGAACAAGGTGAGTGACGTGACTCTGAGGAGATCCTAGGCTGTGTCCACTTGTTCACTACATAGAGTTTTCAGTTTGCTGCGTTGCAGTACTGTATAGGGGGCGGTATAGTGAACACCACGTAGGAGTGAGTGGACATTTGGAACAGTCAGTGTCTGCAGGAGGCGTGCTCAGTCTGTAGGAACCATCGGATTTGTTAAATGGTTCTAGGATCTCTTTGGATCTGATCCGGATGTTCAGTATAAAGAGCTGCAGCTGAAAGCACCTCCTAAAAGAACTGAATCCAAAAGCTGCAACAGGTTCCAACGTTTTCTGTCCCGACCTGTGCAGAAACCTGAGCAGTGAAACCGTCTGGTTCCTCTCCTCCAACAGCTGATGAGTCTGGACATCAGACCACATTCTTTACCCGAAGCGCTGATCGATTGCATGCCTGACCCTGGGGCTCAAATCAATAATCACGATTTATTGAGGAGTTAACCTCAATAACAATTAATGGACGATAACTACCCGTCTGCTAGATGAAGCTGTGGCAGCATACCGGTGATTGCTCCACAGACTAAAGTTTCCTGCAAACACCAAGTACAGAAGGACGAGTCATGTGACTAGCATGCGACGCGGACATCTGGAACCTACTCGCTTCTTCTCTTTTTTTAAAATATCGAACATACGATTATGGGCAAAATGACATTTATAAAATTCGATTCTTTGATTTATCGCCCAGCCCTACCTGATCCATAAGCTGCTGCAGCTGGATTCAGACCCAGACACTATTCTGTGGACAAACATCAACTAGACTGATCTACTTACCGACACCAGGCTGAGCCTCCTTTCTGGGCCTGAAAGGTTCTTTGTGAGTGACCTTGTTGGGCCGGGCCTTGAATGCTGCTGCCTCCTCCTGAAGTTTCTGCTCCTCTTTGACCTGCAGGACAGAAAACCCATCAGCACCAAGACCCAGAGCATGAAGATGTGGTGTGATCAGCTGGAGGCCCACCGTACCATCTGCTCCCAGCGGCTGTGCTTCACGGCGCCCCGTTCGTCGACGAGCAGCTTGAAGGGTTCTGGTTTGGTGGGATCCAGTTTCTTCTTCTCGGGGAGAACCACTTTGTTGAAGTCCGGCAGCAGCTGGGCCTTGAACTGAGGAACCTGGAAAAAGTTTGGATCAGAAAACAAAGTGAGCCGTCTGGACTGAGTGGCGGTTCTGGTTCCAGTTCCATCAGACTCCACCTCGTCGTTTTGGAGCTCTTTCAGCTTTTTCTCCTTCAGAGTCTGTCGTTCCTTCTCCCTCTGTTCAAACGAGAACGGGCAGACCTCCATGTGGTAGTTCTCTGGGAGCCGGGGCTGGAAGGGGAGGCCGAAGTGGGGAACGGGCTGGGCTTTGACCGGGCAGGGAGGTTTCACCTGAACACAAACACATTAAGAGGTTAAAAAAACAAAACAAAAACAACTAATCTGAGCCAAAGTAAAGACAAACGTCTCCTTACTTCCTCCACCTTGCGCTCCATACGAACTCTCTTCTTGAGGGCGAACGCTGGAGACTCGGGCACTGTGGGGAATAGAACCTTCTTCTCCGGTAATCCCTGTCGACATGAGGATCTGATGAGTCACCGTCACCGACGAGCACACGCTCCACTCTGAAGGTGCGCTCAGTGGCTCATAGCTTTTGGCTGATTTCAGAGTGTGAACAGCAGCTGAACCGTATCAACGTTGACTGGAAACCATCTGCAGCAGCTCTACTCACCACAATGCTCTCCAGAACCTTCTTAGGAAGAGGGTTGGCTTTAAAACGGTGCAGCTTTTCTTTGCTCTCCTGAGGCTTTTTGGTGGTTTGTCTCTCCTGGAGTCGTTTTTCGATCTCCAGCTGGAATCCTTCTGGTACGGTGGGCTCCTTCGCTGCAGGCTTCTTCAGCTCCTCGGGACCCTCCAGGATCTTCTTGTTCAGCTCCAGAGCTTTGATTTTAAACCTGAAATGAGAATTTCAGCATCCACAACTAAAAAAAAAAAAAAAAAAACAGAAATGACGATCCAACTAAATTCAGGGTATCTGCAGGTTTAAGGAAACCAAATTTAAGACTTTCTAAGACCTGTTTTAAGGCCACTTCGATCAAATTTAAGACCTTTCATTCATGGAATGGGAAAGGGGATGTGACCACCTTACAAATAGTTCTGACTAAACCTTTACTGGAACTGAAAGTGCAAAAAAAATAAACACCAGGGTAATTGATCTGCATTAGATCTTATGGAAGCGAATCGCACTCACCTGGAAATACATTTTTAAAAAGCTTATTTTTTCTGAATTAACGAGATGAAGTGACCTAGACCCTTCTAGACCCTCGCGGCCCGGTGTGCTGCTGAGTTTCAGATCTTTGTAACCCGGAAATCATAGGGGCTCTAGAAATTTAAGACCTTGAATTTAAGGATTATTTATCATTTTTAATGATATTTAAGGCCTTAATTTTGGGGAAAGCACATTTACGACCTTTTAAGGACCTGCGGATACCCTGTAATTCGAAGGTTTTAGGACCTAAACGTTGTCTATAATCAGGGTTTTCTGTTTTTAATAAGAAGTGCATTACATTTACAAAACACTGATGGTGTGATCTAAACCAAAGTGAAGTTGTTTTACTTGTGAAGCTGCTCCAGCTCCTCCGCCTCCAGCTCAGCGCTGCTCTTAACCACTGCTGGTCGGCTTCTCTGACGCGTCAGCAGGTGGGGGGAGTGAGGCTCTGTGAGCTTCAGGTGTTTACCTCTCACTGGAGACGGTCCTGAAACAGTTTCACAGAAACAGGATGTGAAACCATTACAATTGGTCTCAAAACAAACAGTAGTGAACGTTTGAAGGGTCTGTCCGACCTCTCTCCTGAGTTCTGCGGCTGCGCATGTGGTACCGGGTGGGGGTGCGCTTCTGGAACTGCTCGACCTGCTGAGCCGTGGGGACGTAGTCGCCAGGCTCCTGATTCTTCTTGTGACCTTCTGACAGGTTGAACGGTTTGGGGACGGTCACTCCTCTGCGAGCTTTCGCCTTTAAAAACAAAACAAAAACACAACTACCCATGAGGTTCGTGTACATTTAGAACATCAGAATGGAAAACCAGTTCTGGAACATTTTCTCAAACAAATTGAGCATTCTCATTTAAATAGTCTACGTTGAAGGGAGGCATGTCATTCATCTACAGCGAGGACCACACCCACTGGTGACATCACTCGAGTGGGCGGAGTCTCTAGTAACAGACACTGCTGTTGAATGGTGACAAACTAGTGGCTAATTTTCAGGTGGTTCAAACAACCCGTGTTTGAAAAACCGATGCGAGTCCAACCCTCACCGAGAACAGGTCCGACTCATGCTTCTCCGATATAGGAACTCATCATATGCCTTCTCCAAATCCACAAACATGGATTGGTTGGACTAGTTTTAGGTGCATCCCTTAATCTGAATCTATAAAGCAACACCATTGGAGTCTGGGAGCTTCTTACTGGGGAGGACGGTTTCCGGAGCTGGTGGATAAAATCCACTTCTTTGTGCTCCGCGTTTGACGAAGTGGACGCTTTAATCCGAGAGTCCGTGTTGAAGTGGAAGTCCTTTGGCACCGTTGTGGACAGAACTATTTTCTTTGGTGGTGGATCTGAAACGACAGTGATCGCCATCGTAATCGTCTGAACGTTAGAAACACGTCCTGGGACCTGTAGCGTCCGATCCACTTACTGCCTGCCAGAGCAGCCTTAAAGCTGGCTTCGTTCCTCTTACGGTGCAGAGCCACTTCCTTCTGCAGGTTTTTGATTCGCTCCAGTTCCAGCTGCTCTGAGGTGATCTGCCTGTTTGGACAAAACACAGAAAGAAAGAAAGAAATGATAGGAAGTTATTTAGTGCTCTTTGACTAGTCGATGTTCTGAAAGTCATCCACCTACTCATTTAAAGCCCTGTTCAGGTCGAGTCCGTTCAATTTATGAATAAAAAAAAACAACAACTAAAATCAACTTTGTGTTTAACTGCTGCTTTAAGAGACATCAGCACTGCAGTTACCACTTTACAACAGCAGGGGGCAGAGTTGCATCAGTCAAAGGAATTTTACCTGAAGGAATTAAATTAGTAGACATTCGTTTGAATCTATTGAATGCAGTTAATACTAAAATTTTGTTGCCAGGAAATCAGCACAAATCATTTTTACTCGACTGAATTAACAAAACACGGTCACCGGATCTGCTAGAGGGGACCGGATGCAGACCAGTCTCTCGACTCCATAAAGCTCTGCTGGTTTGAAGGGGACCAGAGGTAAGGGTAGGGTCTTGTGAATGCTTCCTTCCAGAGTAGCAGCACCGGTTTCACTGAAGCAGCAGTAAAAACTCACTCCGAGGTGGAAGTGGCATCATGGGTCTTCTGCGCCGCCCTGGAACTCTGACGCTCGCTCCTGCGAATACCAGACCGGGAACACGACGGTCTACCTCTAGGCTCTGGAGCAGTAGGAGTCCTGCACCAGAAAACAGTTTAAATTGAGAACAGTTTATGTGCTGGAGGAAGGTTCTCAGCCATCCAGGTCACAGTAATCCTGAGTGGGTTCACGTCTTATCCATGCTAAATCCCCCAGAGAGGAAATAAAACTGATTTGAACCCAGTAGGATCAGAGTTTATGTAGTTAGTTGGGCCGAGTGTAGACTGGAAACTGCTCTTGCTGAAAAGGAGATCACAACACTTCTACTCACGCTTTCAGTTTCTTCAGTGGAGGGACAGAAGTACCGCTGGTCCCCTCTTTACGCTTTAAAACCCTAAAACAAACAAGATGCATTTGAATGATAAAAAAAAAAAACCTGATATGAAGTAGTTTAGATCCAAACTTTAACCAACAACGCCCAAAAATAAATAGAAGCAGACATGAGGGGGTCAGTACCTGCATGGCTGTGCAGGGCATTCATTAACGGTCCTCTTTGGACGCGCTGCTTTCTGGGGTTCATTTCCCCACGATGTGACGATGTTTGATGGTGGAGATGCGCTCTGACCTGAAGAAGTATTTAGCCAGGAAGTTACAATAAGGGTGCATGATTGGACTATAAATTTAAAATGGTTACAAGGAAAAAAGTACCAACCAGACTCAGCTTCCTTGACCTGACCGACATCAACTCCCGATTTACCAACTCGCATCAACGGGGGTCTTGAAGGCGTGATGAGGTGAGGATCTGCTCCATCGGCATGTTGTTCTGTTCGTAAGAGTCAAAAATTAGAATCAACTCCTAGAAGCACTCAAATAAGAGCGACCAGTCGGCATCGTACCAACAAGACGCTCCAACCAGAAACGGGACAAAATGTTTATAAACCCAAGATCAAAAACCAGCTTCTAGTTCGAATGAGAAAAAGACACCAGCTGATGTATTTTGATGGATATCTGGGCTAAAACTTAATTAGACAAAAAGTTATTTAAAAATCTGATGAGAAAGGGGTAAGAAAAAGAATAACACAATTACAGGAAACCAAATCCACAAAATAAACTGGTTTATTTACTTTGATGAGCCTAAATGATGATGATATTTTACATTTGTAATCAACATTTTAAGACCGATTAGATTCACTTTATGTACAAGGAGGAAAACAGAATCACACCTGGTTCTTTGGGCACCTGATACATCCGAGTACAAACATAAAAAGTCCTCCATGTGATCATCAGAGCCTTCTGCTGCTCACAGTTCAAGAATTTAACAACAGAAGTGATGCTTTAACCCTCAGGGCTTTTGTAATATGACCATCCTAAAAAATGTAAACTAAAATTTGGTACAGCCAGTCCAATTTTGAAAATACAAAGCGTTTCTGGAAGACTGAGTTCCAGATGTGTACTTCTTAGTGATCAGCAAAAAAAGATACAAAACTGTGGTAAAAAAAAAAAAAAAAAAAAAAAAAAAAAAAAAAAAA
>SSNR01000045.1:1250817-1343289 GCA_006937965.1 Callopanchax toddi | reverse complement strand
AAAAAAAAAAAAAAAAAAAAAAAAAAAAAAGGAGAATATTTCATTTAGTAGGTTTTGCATTTTAAACGTTTTGTCATATTTTTGCAGTTCTTAATTACAAAATAACAAAGTTGGCACCCGATTCAGAACACAGGGTCCCTCCTCCCCAGTCCATGAATGCACCACTGCCAAGAAGCAGGTCAAACTTCCCAGTTCACACCAACAATAACAGGGTATCCAGAACCACCATTTTTAAGTTAATCAGAAATTAATCAGCCTTAAGTTTATTATCTGTTCATAAAGATGCATTTGAAGTGTAGAAAAACAATAAATGAGGAGTCCTGCTTCAAAATGGACTCGTCTCTACTCAGAATGTTCTGCATTCTTTTAACGCGGACATCTAAAATGGGCGAAAACCGAACCAACATCCGCAAGAACTTCAAGTTGGACGTGGTTTATTCTGGAGATTTTTCCGGTGTGGGAAAAAGGAAAACAAAGAGCAGGAGTTCAAATGGTTAGGGGACACTTACCAAACCATTTATCGTCGGTTTCTGCGTTCACTAGCTCCTTAAAATCCACGAAATGAGACGGGGCGTCAAACTCGTACAGCTCAGACGCATCACCGGAGTCACTTTTAGCCATAACCACACACACGGGCTACGTTTCTCCCTCAACACACCTAAAATACACAAACAATCGGTTATAAAATGGCAGGATCTTGAGGTAAAACATCCTCTGACTCGACGAATAACCAATGAAAACAACGGACAGGCGAGCTAATGTTAGCACGTCTTCATACGCCTGCGAAAACAAGGAATTCACAACACAAATGGCGGCCTAACTAGGATAAAACAATATAAATGGCCACCTGTTTTATCAGGTTATCTAATAAAGGAATTACAGAATAAACCTTTAAAGTTTATTAGTTGGGTGAAGAGCAAACTAGTCGAGACTCACCGTAATCTTAGAAACCCTAAACTCCACTGAACCTAACTAGCTGCAACCGTCTCGCAGAAGATCTTTATAACTGTTTAAATCGCCTTCGTTTCGAACCAGCCAATAACTGATAGGCTGGTCATCAGCTCAACGTCTATTGGCTTATCAAAACCACGTGTTACGCAACGATTCACTGAGCAAAATTCCACAGCGCCATCTACTGCTAGCCATAGATATCATTCTTGGTAAGGCTGTTTGTCAATGGACCCTGACGTAGCTACGCCGGCGGCCATCTTGGTGCAGCCAGCTGCCCCCTTTCATAACATTGATGTCAATGGAGCATGTACTATTAAATACCTCTAACTTGCTCAATTTTTAACCCATTTTCAAACGGTTTGTATTTTTATAAACGTCAGAGACGTGGCTGTGAATATATATCAAAATATAACGATAATGATCGGTAAATTTATAAATTGTTAAAGTATCATATCTCAAGTCTATACATAATAAGGTTTGTAAGAAAGTAAATCGTTTGTAAATCCGTTCATTTTTCATCAAGTTATGAGTGTTTTTAATTAAATTGATGCTCACCGTCCATTTGCTGCCATAGAAAGCAGAACATCAGCTGGCTGCCCCAAGATGGCCGCCGTGTAACTACGCTGTTGAACCCCGGATGATTCATGTAGCCTTTATATATGATATCTATGAGTGCTACTCCAGTCTGTACTGCCAGAAAAGAAGCAGAGCAGAAAAATTTGAGGACAAAAAAAAAAGAAAAGAAAAGAATAAAAAAGCAAGATAAGATAACACTTCATTGATCCCACAATGGGGAAATTTGTGCGTTACCACAGCTCATTTCACGTACAATGTGTACATTCAATAAAGAAATGAAATACAAGTGAGAATAGAAGAACAAGAGAACAGGTAATATTTACAGCCACATACTCTATACATTCCTCATGACGTTATGATGTGTTATAGAGTCTGACTGCTGTTGGGATGAATGATCTGTGGAAGCGTTCCTTCCTACAGTGGGGATGTATCAGTCTCTGACTAAAGGAGCTGCCCAGTGCACTCACAGACTCATGCAGGGGGTGACGTGGGTTGGTCATGATTGACATCAGCTTTGTTAACATCCTCCTCTCACCCACCACCACCACAGATTCCAGATGACCTCCCAACACAGAGCTAGACTTCCTCACCAGTTTGTCAATTCTGTGCCTGTCCCTGTCAGTGCACCCCAGCAGGCCACTGCATAGAAGAGGGCGGTTGCGACCACTGAGTCGTAGAAGGTCTTTAGCAAGGTCCTGCAGACTCCAAACGACCTCAGTCTCCTCAACAGGTGGAGTCAGCTCTGGCCCTTCCTATACAGGACATCTGTGTGTGTAGACCAGTCCAGTCTATTGTTGAGGTGAACACCCAGAAACATATAAGAGTTCACTACCTCAATGACTTTTCCCTGGATGTTCACTGGTCTTGCAGGAGGGGACTTCTTCCTGAAGTCTATTACCATCTCTTTTGTCTTGCTGGCATTGATGTGGAGAGCGTTGTCCTCACACCAGCTGACAAAGTCATTGATATCTCCTCTGTATTCCTGATCATTCCCGTCTGATATGCATCCGATGATGGCTGTATCGTCTGAGAACTTCTGAAGGTGGCAGTAATCAGAGTTATATTGAAAATCTGATGTGTACAGGCTGAACAGGAATGGTGAGAGGACCGTGCCCTGAGGTGCCCCCGTGCTGCAAACTACCATCTCTGATTCACAGTCCTGGAGCTTCACATACTGTGATCTGTTAGTGAGGTAGTCAGTGGTCCATTCAATCAGCTGCTTGCTCCTTCCTGCTCCCTCCAGCTTCCCTCTCAGTAGTGCGGGTTGGATGGTGTTGAAAGCACTGGAGAAGTCAAAAAACATGACCCTCACAGTGCTCCCTGCCTGCTCTAGGTGAGAGAGGGATCGGTGTAACAGGTAGATGACAGCATCATCCACCCCTATGATGGTAGGCAAACTGCAGGGGATCCAGCGCTGAGCTGACCAATGGACGAAGGTGATGCAGTATGAGCCTCTCCAGTGTCTTCATCAAGTGAGAGGTCAGGGCCACTGGTCTGAAGTGGTTGGGTTCCTTCGGGTGTGCGATCTTTGGCACTGGGACCACGCACTTCCATAGTTCAGGCACCCTCTCCAGTCTTAGGCTCAGACTGAAAATATGCAGTACCACCTGGCATAGCTGGTCTGCGCAGTCTCTGAAAACTCAGGAGCAGATACCATCAGGACCGGTTGCCTTCCTCAACTTTGTCCTCTTGAGCTGACTTCTCACTAGATCAGCTGTGAGGCAGACCTAGGGCTGGGGTGGGGGCTGGGGCCAATATTGAAGTGAGTGGCTGTGTGGAAAGGTGTGAAGCAGCAGGATGGGGCCCAGAGGAGAGCCTTGATAAAGTTGGACCTGCATCAGAAGAGAGTGGGGACATTATGTGGAGGGGTGTTGGTGGAGACGGGGGGGTAGAGGAGGTTGTTAATTGTCCAGAATCAAATCTAGTGAAAAAGAGATTCAGCTCGTTTGCCCACCCCCGGTCAGCAGGAACCGGGGTTCGGGGAAATCCAGGGTCACCCATGGTTTGTTGTTTGAGAAACATCGAACTGTCTTGGTGGGCATGCTTCCAACGCAGAAATTGATGTAATCCGTGATGCAGTGGGTCAAGGCATTGATGTCGTCACCACGGGGCCTACCGAGTTCCTCCCAATCTGTGCATTCGAAACAGTCTCCTAGCACCTCACTGCATTCCTCAGACCACACCCTTATCACCTTCTTTGTGTGTGTGTGGGTGGGTGGGGGGGGGGTGTCCTCTTCACCATGGGGATGTAAGTGGGGTGTAGAAGAACTAGGTTGTGGTCAGAGTTTCCAAGAGGGGGGAGGGGTGATGCGCCAGAGGAAAGCGCCAAAGGTGCTTAATGATTTACCGTCAACCATTAAAATCTTCAGAATACTTCACATAACCTGGTTTTATGTTTACTATGTGAGTGTTTTACAACATTAGCTCATAAATCACAGAAAATATGACATATTTATCAGAATCAGATGTATTGACAATCGCCTTCTCTGCAGATTGAATGTTGCGCACCGCTGGACCCTCAGTCTGTCTTTGGCAGTGGCAGCAGAGTATACCAGACAGAGATGGATGAGGGGAGGATGGACTTGATGATACCTTATGAACCTCAGGTATCTCTTTGAGATTAAGAACCTCATTTCCATGGGAAATTTGAAAGGAAGTTTGGGTGTTTAAGAACTTGTCCAAGGATTCTTTGACACATGGCTCAGCCTGGGATTGAACTCTGGTCTCCCAAATGAAATGATAAAAAACAGTAAAGAGAACACCTCATGGTGCCAGGATGCTGATGCTGTCTCTAAACACTGTTCAGCTACAGTTGAGTTTCTGCTTGTAATCCCGGCTATACCAGTGTATTTGTTGTGGTTGTTTACATCCCCCCAGTATTAATGCTAGTAAGGCACTGGGTTTTATTTTGAGTCAAGTGGCAGACAAAGCCTTTTACATTGTTTTGGGTGAGTTTAATCATGCCAACGTAGAGTCAGTCCTGCCAAAATGTTATCAACATAAAATGTGAAACCAGAAGAATTAACACATAAGGCATACACCACTTTAAGGCTCCTCTGACCACATAATCCCTGCATGCACACCTCAGGTGAAACTGGTTAAACTAGTCAAGAAACAAGACAGAGTGTAACAGAGTACAGCATCCCAGCCCTACAGGACTGCATGGGAACCACATGGCTGGAACATTTTCCAAGAGGCAGCCAGCTTCAGTGATCAGACAGATCTACAGGAATTATACAGTGACAGTGTTGGATTACATCAAGAAGTGTTTGGATGATGTCACAACAATGAGGTTTGCTGCCTGTTAAGGAACCAAGACAAAGCCTTCAGGAAGGAGACGAAACAGCCATGAAGACTGCAACAATTAAGAGCTAAACAACAATACACAGCAAGAATAAGCAACACTTTCATCTATCACAAAGATTCAAGATGCCTGTGGCAGGGAATACAAGCTATCACAGCCTATAAAGCTCCAACACAGGTCTGTGACCCCTTCTCCCTGATCATCAGCACAACATGTTCTATGGATGGTTCGAGTTCGAGGCCCAAAAAACCACCCCATGACCAGAGGAACAAACACTCCCTCTAACACCAACACATTTTAAGACAAGCCCTTTGGAGCATTAACCAACGCAAAGCTGCCAGGCCAGATGGAATATCTGGACAATAAAGATGTCTTCAACCTACAGTATCTCTGCACCAGACTTTATTTGTTTTCGATGTTACCTTTACTCTTCCTTTGCCAAGAACTAATGCACTAAAAGTCATTTACAGAGCAGTTTCATATTTGAATAGAATGTCCTTCCCCCAGAAATAACATTAATAAAAGATCATGGCAGGTTCAAAAGCACATCTTAAGAGATTGGTATTCTCGAATGTTTTCACATTTAGATGTAGCTACTCCAACTGATTTTAAACAATTGGTTTGTTTCCTAGTTGGTTTTATCTTTTGTAATCTGATTTACGTATATTTTTTAAATGGTTTTTATATATGTTTTAGTTTTATACATTTTTACATCTGTCTGAATGCTTTATGTGCTCTTTTTATATATTGTATATGTTTCTATTTTAAATGAAGTGGACGCCAGTTGGGGATCCTTAAATAAACAAATAAACAAACGTATTCCTTATTTTTTGAGCAGTGTATGTTTTTGAATCTCTGTACTGTTGCATTTATGAGAGAAAAATAAAAAAACTTGAACTTGATTCTTCACTCAGTAGTGAAAGAAAAGTTAAATGTTAAAATATACAATTGTATGCAATGCAATTTCCCCTCTTTATAAAATTAAAATATTTGCTTAAATCAATGCTATTCTATGTACTTTATTTTTTAGTTTGATTTTATCTGATTTTACTTCGTATTTTTAAGCACTGATTTTAGTATGTTCTTCTTTTTTATGGACCTGTGTGTCTGTCGAAAGAAAAAAAAATCACATAACATAAAGCATAATTAAATCAATAACAATACAACCAACTCTAGTTTAATACATTTTCGTTAAAGTTCAGTTAATAATTGCCAAATTATAGTTGTTATTAAAAACAAATAAACACGCCTTCATTTTAGGGCCAGAAACCTAGTCTAAAGTGCTGAAGGAGACCGGAGGGTATTAACCCAGTAGAAGCTTCACTCTTTATTTTGATTGGCCAACTGACTTTTCACTCACAACATTCTTGTATCCTATTGGCTAAAAGTGTTAAATGTGGGCGGATGCATTCTTCACGCACTTACCGGGGCGGGACTGCTAGGTCCAACAGGGAAACTAAAGAAAGGCGAGTATCTCTGCTTAAACGATGAAATTCTCAATATATGACTCGTCAGTTCGATTCTTAGCGTAGCCGTTTTATACATTAGTGAAATTTGTAGGATCAGACGAGGCTAAAGGAAGTTGTTTCGGCTCAACAAAAGTGTCTGTTGTGCTAAAAAAACTAACCAAAGTTAGCAAGCTAATGTTAGCTTCTCGCGATGGGCTAGGCCAAGTTAGCTGACACTTCCGTAAGAAAGATTAAACTGTCACGTAGCTGAAAATAGAAGTCAAATTCAGGTTCTGTGTAAGTTCTGGCCAAATGTTTAGCTGATTGTCGCGTTTGTCATTCAAAGCAAAGCGAAATAAGCGAGTGACGAAGCCACAATTAAACGAAATTTTGCTCAATACTCTGTTAGGCCAGAAACTGATGAGCCTAAACGTATAATTCTGTTTTTATTTTTTTGGGGGAAAAAAGCGTTAAATCGTGTAACACGAGCCCAGTTCATTCTGTAAAATGTTTTCTTGTTCGTGTAAGTGGTTGCAGAAGGGCTGCTGTTAATCTAAAGGCAAAAAGTTGGGAGAACTTTACTAAATTTAATATGTAAAGTAAACAAACGCCCCCTATCCCCCTTGAGACCCATATCAAAATAATGTTTTAAGATAATATAAATATGTTTACACTCAGTTCAGACTTTATAGAGCACATTTAAAACATTAAAACGTTTACCAAAGTGCAGAGTTGATGCAAATAATTACATCTACGACAAAATGGTAAACAAAAAACAAACAAAAATAATAGATAATAAGGTCCTTAGTCTGTAAGATGGGTGTCATGTGGTCATATTTACATTTACCAGTGAGGAGACTGGCTGCAGCCTTTTTCAAAACACCTTTAAAATCTGTTATCACCTGTATCTTGATGGTTCTTGTCATTAGGGTCTTATTTGTTGGTACAATATACTGGTGTGATATAATATATTCATGATCACGTACACTCCTGCTAAGACTGGATATTCAAAAACACGGTCATGTGCGAAACTCTCGATCTAGCTCTCATTTTTTGATATTTTGCTTCCAAAGGGCCAACCTGTCCTGTGACCTTTTATGTGACCTATTTGTAGTGGTATCTATAGCAGTAATTCTTCAGGCTTTCTAAAGGTCTTTAAATATAAGTTCCAAAGATGGATCTCAAGACTTACTTTTAACCCCAGTGTTAAACTTTTCTGAGATATACTAAGAAAATACTTAAAAACACTATAAGAAGGTCTCTTTGATTGAAATGAATTCGTATTTGACACATCCCACCAACCTTTTGTGGAACTGGATTTTACAAAAGCAAGTTTTTGCACAAAAGCTTTCTAATTGTTCTGTAAGACAGAATCCTCTTTGTTGTTTTATAATTACGTTTTATTGTTTGACAGACCTAGGACTTGTGTGAGTTCAGTTGACCTTTCTTGATCCAGCGTCGCCAGTTTTGTGGTAAATCTTCACACCACCACAGCTCTGCACATCATGTTGATGCTGGTTGTCTTTAGTCTGACCTCTGGTTAGTGAGGAGGCAGGAAGCTTCAGCAGCCCTGTTACTGAACACCAAGGGTGGGACATGTAAGGAGCTGTAGACAGTTCGATCAGTGTGATCAGAATGGGACCGTTAGTAGTTCATTAGGCTCCAAAAACACAGGAAGTGTTGATATTATTTCAAAACAAGACTTTGAGGTTTGGTTGAATGTGTGTCTTAGTTTTGACCGAAGGAGGGGTCTAACCTGACATAAGGAAAGGATCATTTCATCAGTTTAGTTGCTCAATTGTTGCAATAAGTGTATTGATTTTCTGCAAAGAGTGACACTGAAAATACAAAGTTGGATCTTTTCAACAGTTATTATGAATGTGGTTCTCATCGTTTCAGCTATAGAACTTAATGACACACACAGCGATTTCACTTCAGATCTACTAGAAAATTATTTTTTTTTAAAAACATATTTGTGAAATTGCTGTAAAACAGAAAACGGTTTTACCTGTAGAAGAAATAATTCTGAGGGAATACATGGAAAACAAATTTAAAGCTCAATGTGTTTCCTCTGAAAAATGTCTTAAGGTTTTGCTTTCGAAGATGTTTTTCTTACCTTTATTCAACCAATTAAATGAAACTTGGAAATAACTAGATTCCAATACGTCAACATGTTTTGTTATACCAACATTCTGAAAGTTATCCTTATAACTAAAAGAAAAATAGAAATAAAACTCTGCCTGGTATTTTAGGCTCTTTAAGTAAAGGTTGTGATCTTTTGAGGATATTAAGTCATAAATAAACAACCTGACATGTTTTTTTAACAAGCACCTTAATGCTTTATTCTTTGAATCATTTTCTATAAATATGGAGAGAACTACTCCAGATCTTCATAGTTTATCTTTTCTTTTTGCCTAAAAATGAAAACGGCAGATAAACTGTATGAATGAGAGAGAGAAAGAGGGCGAGAGAGAGAAAGAGGGCGAGGGAGAGAGAAAGAGGGCGAGGGAGAGAGAGAGAGAGAAAGAAGGAGAGGGAGAGGGTGAGAGAGAGAGAAAGAAAGAGGGAGGGCGAGAGAGAGAGAGAAACATTTTCATCTTCATTTTCCTGGTCATGGTAATTTGTGGTTTTTTATTAATTATATTCTCTGGGAGCTGGTAAAAATGTCTCTTTCAGCCATAAAGGTTGCAGACCCCTGGACAGAAAGGTTGTAAAAACCACAGATTTGATTTCTTTGTGTACATTCTGGGTCTTGTTTTTTTTGTTAGATGGCTGCAATCAGGAAGAAACTGGTGATAGTTGGTGATGGAGCCTGTGGGAAGACGTGTCTCCTCATTGTGTTCAGCAAAGATCAGTTCCCGGAGGTCTACGTTCCCACCGTGTTTGAAAACTACGTGGCGGATATTGAGGTGGATGGGAAACAGGTGAGCGGATTAAACCACCGTGAAGCGTCCGAGGCTCTAGGTAGGACTGTTTATGGAGCACCGTGTTGTGATATTGTAGGTGGAGCTGGCTCTGTGGGACACGGCAGGTCAGGAGGACTACGACCGCCTGAGGCCTCTCTCATATCCAGACACCGACGTCATCCTCATGTGTTTCTCAATCGACAGCCCTGACAGCTTAGGTGGGATTTCTTCACTTTCATTTTTTTGGAAAAACATCCTCTCTGCTCCACGTTCATCACGTCCTCCTTGTGTCTGATACAGAGAATATTCCTGAGAAATGGACTCCGGAGGTGAAGCACTTCTGTCCCAACGTGCCCATTATCCTGGTGGGAAACAAGAAAGACCTTCGGAATGATGAGCACACTCGCAGAGAGTTGGCCAAGATGAAACAGGTCAGTGATGCTTTCCCTTTGTGGAGCGCCTTCACGTGTTTTTACACGTTCAGGTTACATGCTCTGAATTCCAAACGTATCATGGATCAGCAGCAATAGATTATTATTGAATTTTATATTTTTGTAAACTTTAAAGTTTTAATCCAAAACAACAGAAAAAAGCTTCATCAGCCACAGAGCTGTAAAGCCTCTCTGACAGTCGTCATAGAAATCTTTTAAAAGAAAGTTGTTTGAAATGAGTAACGATTAGAAAATAGTCTGTGGACAAGAGGGGTCGTGGGAGTTTGCCCAACTGGTCCACATGTGTTTAGTGGCTCTGGAGAAGGCTTATGACCCTGTGGGGGCCGCTCCAGGAATATGGCTGAGGAGTCTTCAAACAAGCTAGTTATCGCTAACTATTTTACACAAACACATCTCAGAGCTCTCACCCCTCCCGTCGGGTATAATCCTTATGCCACGCCTGCACTTCCTGTCCTAGTGCGCTCTGAAGGAGCTTTCAGAGTAGCGTTCATAGGCTGTGGAGGCTTGTTGACACACACAATCTGCTCCGCGAACACACACATGGAACTGGACTCCAAACCCACCCACTACCCAGCAAGGAGGTAAACATCAGCACCAGATTCTCCCCTGAGTATCTCAATGAAACAAATATGTGAACCCCTCATCTCTCTCTCATGATCTCATAATGAACGTTAATATTAGTATATAATAATAATAATATGGGGCGGCATTAGCTCAGTTGGTAGAGTGGCCGGTCTGGCAACCGGAGGGTCGCTGGTTCGATCCCCAGCTCCGGCTGGGTTAGATTGTCGTTGTGTCCTTGGGCAAGACACTTCACCCAACTTGCCTACTGGTGGTGGTCAGAGGGTCTTGGAGGGCGCCGGTGCATGGCAGCCCCCGCCTCTGTCAGAGTGTCCGAGGGCAGCTGAGACTACAACGTAGTTTATCACCACTAGTGTGTGAGTGTGAGTGTGAATGGGTGAGTGACTGTTCGTGTTGTACAGCGCTTTGGGGTGTTCTGCACTGTAGAAAGCGATCTATAAATACAAGCCATTTACCATTTATTATAATTGGTGTTCCGCGGAGCGCACAGAGCTGCACCTCACCTGCTCTGCGCTGCGCTCCGGACGGAGAGAGTTCTTAGAGATTTCTGACTGGCTGATCAGCTAATTTAGTGTCTAGCTCTATGGATTTATGTGCTAAATGGGCCCAGTGTCGGATCAATCGAATAATTGGAACCGAGGGTTTCTCTGCAGCTTCTAAACATTTAAAACGTCAGTCAAAATGACGGAAAACAAAAAAGTCTAGCGCGACCTCTGGGTTAGATAGAAAACAGTTAAAACGAAACATTGTATTGCAGTTATGAAGGTATAATTCATTGCATTTTCATTTTAGCGCAAGCTACACAGAGCCACTCAGGGCTCTAGACTGCGACCAATTTGGTCGCAAATGCGACCTAATTTTTAAAAGGTGCGACTAAAAAATATCATAGGTCGCACCAGTGCGACCAGCTGTTTGGGAAAAAAAAAAAAATCTTCATGTGCTTCATGCATTAGACCAAAGGAACTGAATTACGAATCTTAACGGGAAACATCAAAATCTATGAGTCGTTTAACGAGCGGAAACGCAGCTTCATCGGAGCAGCGAGAGACCCGCTCCAGAAGCTCTCATGCAGCCCAGGAACCGGTTCAGGGAAAAATAAAATCCGTAACGCTGAACGTCTCCTCGTGGTTCAACCACAGAAACGCATTAAACCAGAAGTAAGAAAATATAAATTTAAATCGGTCACGTCGCCGTGTGATCTGTCCCGCGGGGGTCTGGACGGAGCGGGGGGTGATGCCGCTAAACCATTTCCACGGCCTGACAGCAGCGACACGCAGCAGTCAGCTGTAGTCAGATCATCAGAGTAATAACGAGTCAATATCGCACTGACAACGTTTATATACCGGTAATAAAGAACTACAGCTCAGGAGGACACGGTATGTGGGTCAAATGTGCGTCTCTGTCCGACCCCCGTGAGGTGTCTCCTCTACCTGCTGTCTTTCAGCTTCAGGCAGAAAACTGATCATCAGAGAAGCTGAGATGATGATCAACTAACTTTTTATTATTTCAATCAAAACAAAAGCAAACAGAATGTACACACAAAATAAATATGAATGAAAAGGAGCTGAAAGGGAAAATATTCTTATTTTCTGACTTGTTTTTTTACAAAAGAACATGAAATAATTTCCACTACTGTCTGAGACTAACTTTCACACTTAGTCTTCATTTACATTTTCATAATTACCTCAAACTTTGATTTAAACATTTAAAAATATATTTAATATTCTTGTTGATTCTTTTTATAATTTTACTCTGTTTACAGAAATACTCAGTTCCTTCTCTTTGGTTCTAAATCAGGTTTTTAAAGACTTCAGTTCCTTTTAATTTACAACTATTGACTCTAAAACATTTTCTAAATGTTTATTGGTCAGGTATTTTATTAGCTTGGTATATTGTAATATTTTCCTACAATATTGAACATCTAGACAAGGCCAAAGATCTAGAGACCAAACTACAGGAGTCCACCTGAGAGACAGAAGTCCATCTGAGGGACAGGTGTCTGTAATGGAGGATCGTCCATCAGACATTTAGCCATGAAACCTTCAGGTTGAGACGTTCCTGACGTTAAAACATTTGAACTGATCCTAAAATGTTTGAAGTTTCAGCAGGTTGAAGCTCTTTACTTTTTCAGTAGGTTACCCATCTGATATGATTCAGCTTCAAATAAAGAACTTTATGTTTACTAGCTTGTTAATTAGTCATGAAGGAGTTAATATTAATTTATATAGACAGAGATTTTTTTAAAAAGTGAACCTATAAAATTGCAAATTTGGGTGCACTTAACTTTTGTGCCGGTGCGCCATAAGTTAGTCTAGAGCCCTGCCACTGCAGAGGGACCGTGAGCTGCATGTGGCCCTAGAGCTTCTGGTTTAGACATCAACACACCATCTTATGGGGAAGTTTGGGTCATTATGAAGTTATTTATCTACAGCAGTAAGGGCCACACCCACTGGTGACATCACTCAAAGTGGGCAGTCTCTAGAAAGAGGAAGCAATTCTTATAGCGAGTCAGATCAAAAGAGACTGCTGCTGATCAGTGACATCCCCCTAACCCTCCTAACGCCCCAAACATCCTCCTAACTTTAGTTCTGTTTTTGTTGAGTCGAATTCGGTTTTCCTTCAGGATTCTGTTTGATCCCAACAGGAACCGGTGAAGTCAGAGGAGGCGCGGGACATGGCTAACCGGATCAATGCCTTTGGTTACCTGGAGTGCTCCGCCAAAACGAAGGACGGCGTGAGGGAGGTGTTTGAGATGGCCACCAGGGCGGCGCTGCAGGCCAAGAAACGAAGCAAGAAGGGCGGTTGTGCTCTGCTATAGAGGGCGCAATAGCAGAGCGGAGGGAGGGGCGGGGAACCAAACATTCCTCCTGCTTCGTCACCACAGTGGGCAGATTTATATTCAGCATGACGGGAATGAGTGAAACTAAATTCAGAGCAGGCCAAAGGAAGAAAACCCAGAAAAGGGAGGATTTACATTTAGGGGTAAATGTTTTGGCTATAAAAATAAAAAGACCGGTTTGGCCGATTCAAAGAGGGGAGCTACTGTGGGTGGGATGGTCTCCATTATTATTATGGTTGAGAGCATCTCCAGTATAAATCACAGCGTTTCCTGTTTGATATGTTTTGTTCACCCAGAAGTGAAAGAATCAGCCCACTGAGGCACGAAGCATCCTGCAGACATGGTTAGAGTTCCACTCATATCTGGTCTAAACCGGCTTATTATTCTGACTTTCTTTATGCAGACATGCTGATTTCCCTTTAATGAAGCTGTAGCTTCAATTTGATCATGAAACCAGTTAGAAGCTGGTTGAGATAATCACGACTTCTACAAAGTTTTAGTGTTCAGCTCCTCTTTTTGTTTCCTTCCAAGAAGCCAAACTAACCTGGATTGAAAATGAGCAAAAAAAAAAAAACAACTCCAAGAAAAAACATTTTAAAGACTTTCTGGAGATGTGTTGATCCAGACGACTTCAAACGATTAGAGGACTGCTTAGAAGGAAACTCTAAAGAGGAGAGGACTAAAGTTTGCGTTTCTCCAGAGCCTTTCTACGCTAATCAAGGTTATTTCCTGCAACTAAAATGTACTAATTGCCCCTAAACGCCTCGTCTGAACTCGTGAAAGCGATTTCCTCGTCTCCTGATCAACAGTTTGAAGTGAAAAGAATTCAAAAATTTCAGGAAAAAAGCAAAGAACACACACAGATATCCTGTTATTAATGGAGAGATATTTATGTGTATTAATGCATAAAAGGGAAAATAATGATTGGTATTCTTTAACATTTACAAACTAGTTAGTTTCTTCTGTTTTGGGAACAAACATAAAGTCTGATATCCACTGAGCTCTTTTCCTTTTAAACTATATTCAAATGGATATTAACAAGTACACGTTTTATATTTTAGGTAATGAGGTAGTAAACGGGGCCAGAACCAGAACTTGATGTAGAACTGGGGTCTTTAAAAGACCCTCCATGTTTCCTGATCTGTTCCAGTTCAGCTGGTTTCATTAACTCAGTCAGACGTTTCTACAGTAAGTTTGCTTTTAGCTTCTTTTACAGATTGTTTTGTGTGTTAAAACATTAAAACACAAGAGTTCCGTGGCCTAAACTTAGAAACACAGTTTAAATAAAAAAAGGAGCATTGTCGTTTTTTTTTTTTTAAAGAAGTATATTTAAAATCTGGACACGCCGCCTTTTTAAATTCGACTGGGTTTGTGAGACCTGCTGTTCTATTTCTGCTCTTATTTAAAATCAACCTTTGATTTAACCATTACAGTTAAACGTTTCTATCCTGTCTACTAGTTAACGCCTCTTTCTGTTACTTGATGTGATATTCTACTGGCTTTTCTTGTTTTATTTGCACAAAACGTAAAAATAAATTAGGTCAGTGACGGTGAGGTCTGAAATGTAAGCAGCTCCTAAAGGATTTCTAAGAGAAATGCTCTTTTATATACAAACTTTTCTTGAGATTTCTGCAGTTTTTAATGTATTCTAAAGAAAATAAATTCAACAAACGACAATGTTCAGCCATCGTTACTCATTTTGTTCCTTCTGCTGAGAAAAAGTCCGGCGTGTTTTAAACGCCAAACATGAAGCAGCACAGCTCGAATTAATAAACATCTAAAGTTAAAAAAATGTAACTCCTAATAAATATATACAATTTATATTTAATTACAGGGTTCTTATAGGTGCTTGAAATCATTTGAAAAGCTTTAAATATATTAGAATTTAATGAGGTGCTTGAACAGGGTATCTGCAGGTTCAAGGAAGCCAAATTTAAGACTTTTTAAGACCTGTTTTAAGGCGACTTTGATCAAATTTAAGACCTTACATTCACGGAATGAGAAAGGGGATGTGACCACCTTACTAATAGTTCTGACTAACCCTTTGTTGGAAGTGAAAGTGCAAAAAAACCCAAACTAACATCAAGATAATTGATCTGCATTATATCTTACGGATTGCATTCACCTGAAAATAATTTTAAAAAAGCTCCTTTTTACTGAATTGAGATAACAGCCTTAAGTGACCTAGACCTTCTAGACCCTTCTAGACCCCAGAGGTCTGATGTGCTGCTGAGTTTCAGATCTTCATAACCCAGAAATCATAGGGGCCCTAGAAATTTTAGACCTTTGGACACTGAATTTAAGGATTATTTATCATTTTTAATGATATTTAAGGCCTTAATTTTGGAAATGCAAATTTACGACCTTTTAAGGCTTTTTAAGGACCCGCGGATACCCTGTTGAAGCAAACTGATTTTAGCACAAAAACTTGAAACGAAGTGAAATGGAGCACATGTAAATCACTTCATGAACACGTATGAGTAAATCAACTCACGCAGGTCCAGATTTAAGAACTTTATTGTGAAAAAAAATTTCTGTGACAGATGTTTCATAAACAGGATATCCGGAGTCTTGAAAAGTATTCAAAGGTGATAAATCAATTTAGGGAAATTCAAGACCCTTATAAAGTATTAAAAAGTCTTATCACGGCTTTATAAAGTCTTAAATTTTGGAAAGTAAAAATCTGAATTTAAAGTCCAACAGTTTGAGTCCCAAAAACATCGTAAACATGTGTGAGTTTAGTCATTTTTATTTTAAAAAAGAACGGGAAGCAAAGGGTGCATTAGTAATCCTTCTCTCAGAGCACCAGGGCGGGCGGTGCAGAAGTTCAAAAGCACAATGTACGCTCTGGTGTTCCTGGTGAGTATTACGAACGCACCGGAATGTTAAGATGGAAGAGAATCTCAGTGAACGCTGCCGCATAACCAGAATGGCGGTGAGGTATTAAAAAATATTGAGACGGTCTTGAAAAAGTCTTGAAAAGGTTTTGAATTTAACTTCAAGATTCCTTCATTTACCCTGATAAAGATGGAGGTTAATAGTTTATTCTGCTTTAATAACACTCCCTCAGTTACGTGTCCTATAATCATTTTCAGGGTATATGCAGGAATCTTGAATTTAAATTCAAAACCTTTTCAAGACTTTTTCAAGACCGTCTAAATATTTTTTAATACCTCACCACCATTCTGGTTATGCGGCAGCGTTCACCGAGATTCTCTTCCATCTTAACATTTCGGCGCATTCGTAATACTGACCGGGAACACCAGAGCGTACATTGTGCTTTTGAACTTCTGCACCGCCCGCCCTGGTGCTCTGAGAGAAGGATTACTAACGCACCCTTTGTTTCCCGTTCTTTTTTAAAATAAAAATGACTAAATTCACACGTTTACGATGTTTTTGGGACTCAAACTGTTGGACATCAAATTCAGATTTTTTCGTTCCGAAATGTAAGACTTTATAAAGCCGTGAAAAGACTTTTTAATACTTTATAAGGGTCTTGAATTTCCCAAAATTGATTTATCACCTTTTAATACTTTTCAAGACTCCGCGGATACCCTGGTTTTATCTCAACGATTCCAAGAGAATCTAAAACAGGATGATTCACATAACTAAAACATGCAGCCAAAATCATAAAAAACCTAAACAAAATCATGTCCTGCAGGAAATATTAAAACCATTAAAAAATACAAAGTTTATAGTCTTGAAAAGTTGCATTTAAAGTTGATTAAAAGGTAGGTGTTAAAAGACTCTCGGCTACTAAAACACCTAGTTTTAGTTTAATATCTATAAAACTGGCTGTGTTTCAGACATTTTTGTGTTTATAAATTCTATCAGCTGTGGCAGCCATCTTGAATTGGCTTCATTCCAAAAGGTAAGAAGCTGTAGACGTTCATCCAGTGAGTTTTATCAGTACAGACTAGATTCAGGAGGTGTTTTTCTAACAAACACTCAAATAATCTAATGAAGGCAGAAGATATTTGACAATCTGCTTGAAGGAGAAAATATTAATTGTTTAAAAACTCCAAGTCTCACCAAACTGGAAGGAAATCAAACGAGAAATTCCTGTCGATTTTTTATGGTTCGGAGGAAACGTCTTGTGTTTGTAGAAAAGATACACGGGGGGAGGGGGGGGGGGGGATTTGTAATAAAAGATAACTCTGAGATTGTTCATGGATGATTCTAGATAAAATGAGGTCTTTTTTTCTTCCTCAATGTTCCAAGATCCTCTGAAAACCCAGCTGGTCACCATGCTGATCTCCCCCTGGACTCACACAAAGCTTCTGTTTCTATAATGTTTGATGGAGTCCTGCCACGAATTCCTGATAGTACGGCTCTGAAATAAAAAAAAACATATCATCTGAATCGATTCAAGCAGCAGGAATTAGTGAGAATGACCACAAACCTGAGTCTGGGTGGATGAAGGAGTGTCTGATGAGGAAGTCCAGGACCACCATGGCAGAGTTGGGTTTGAAGTCGTCGCTGGACAGCAGCTCCTTCACCTGAAACGGGACAAACCATCTGAAAGGAACCCGTCCCAAAAAACGCATGTCAAACTGGATCATTAGAAAATAAACCTTTTCTATTGGCAGCAGGTAGAAGTCCTGCACCTCTCCGTCCCCGACGCGGGGCGTGAAGTCCAGAGGAAGCTCCAGATCAAAGACAAACTGGCTCTCTGGGAACACCCCCTCCTCGTCCTCATAGGTGTAGCTACAAAACACATTAAGGGGGGATTTACACATTTACACACAGAGTCAGGGAAGGGTTTTTTATTTTCACAGATGTTTCACGTGTATGTGAGATGAGTGGTTGTGTTGAACTCACCTGACTGTCGATACGGGGCGAGCCTCCGCGGCGATGCACGATGGGATGCACGCCTCCTCCTGACATTCTTTAATCAGCGTGTGTTTGATGCCGACTCCAGCAGCCAGACCGCCTGCCGCCTGACGGAACAAACGACAGGTGACTCATCTGGACGCCTCTGTTCATCAACAGGACCAAAACCTCCTCCAGACTTCAGATGATTCAAATACAAAACTAATTCAAAATAAAAAAGCTTTCAAAGCAACAAAAAATACAACAAAATAAATGAATTACAAAACAGCAGCTTCCAAAAAGGAGAACAATGGTTGTGATGGTTCCCGACTCTGATGATTCCTGAAACTAAGTCAGTTTTTATTTTTAAATGATGCCCGTCTGAGCTCAGGGTGACTTGAGGAAAAATATGTTGTTAGAGATGTTTGGGTCATTTTGAAGTAGCGTTCTGTCAATTATTTATCTACAGTTAAAACCACACCCACCAGTGACATCACTCAACACCAATAGAGGCTGTGTTTGAATTCAGGGGTAGGATGCTTATGAGGATGCAGTTCGAGGCCGATGACGTCACAGCGCTGCGACGAGTGCTGTCTGAATTCGAAGGATACTCATCCATGCGTCCTCGCTCCACCCCAATTTCGAGTCTGGTGTATCCTCGCTGGCCAAGGCTATCCCAGGATGCTTTGCGTGCCGGCCGTTAGATTCTACTGATTCATCAATGTAGCAGCAGTAGCAGAAAAATCCAGAGAGCAGTCCAGTTTTAAATGTCAGTTTCTCAAAAGATTATAAAAAACTTGTGTTTAGGAATGTTTTGCTTCTCTTTATATGAAGTTTAATAATAAAAATCTCCACAAAAGAGGTTGAATATTTTATTTTTCATGTTATTTAAGACAAGAAATCAATGTAAGCTAGCTTGAATGTTTTAAATGAAAGTTTAGGAAATAAGTCACCATTAAAGAGCTTCAAGTGTTTCTTTAGATCCATTTTATTAGCTTTAGCCTGTCTGTCGGCGCTGTCACGGTTGCTAAGCGACTGGACTGAGGGGCGGGGATAAGTATGAGGCGAGACCGTCTGAATTCAGAGACGTTTATTTCCGGTCTTAGCGGTCGAGCAAGGACCCAACCTAGGTAGACCAGCAAGTCCACGTCCTCAGAAGATCCTACCCCTGAATTCAGACACAGCCAGAGTCTCTAGAAACAGGAAGTAGTCTTTTGACTTCATCACTCGTCTAGGCTCACTACACCTAGGTGATAATGAGCTGATCTCTATGGCGCCCCCACTTTAGATGGACGCGCTCATCCGCCAAATAATCTGTGACCTTAGCAGATGAAGTATGAACATGTCTACTTTCCTGCTTTAGAGTCTCCAATTTACCCGACGTGTTTTTAGTATGTGAGAGAAAACTGGAGGAAACCAATGCTTGCATGGGAAGAACATGCAAACTCCACATAAGAAGGCCACAGCCGGGTATCGAACCTGCAACCTCCCCGCTGCAAGGCAACAGAGAACCGTTTATTACATGGTGCAGCTCTAACAGGTCCAATCCAGGTCAGTTTCTGCAGAACTTGAAACCACACTGACAATTCAACTACTTGAATAAGGTGCATTGAAACAAGAAAACATCAGGATAGTGGCTCTCGTGGACCTGGACTGCCCACCTGTACCACAGAGGAAACGGCTACTTTAAAAAGGTGCAGGTGAGATACTGACTGATCAACACGACTCCACCTGACAACAACTACAAGTTAGTGATGAAACGCTCACCATGTTGTCCAGAAGTCCCGGGTAGGTCTGCTTTGTTCCAGACCGCCGTGCTAGCCACATGCTAACCTCGCCACTGTCACTGACGGTGTATCCGTTAATATGGACTCCGTACCGTTTAACCCCAAAAAGACCTGCATCAAGCAGCCCAGTCAGCTGACAGCATCAACAGGAACCAAACTCGAGGCTCTGACAGGACTTACTGGTAGCTGCTCTCTCCATCCACATCAGAGGCGGGTCAGAGAACCTGGGCATCACGCTGTACTTCTGAAACACACCGTTCATTTTACACGTTTGATTTAGATTTAGAGATAATGTCTCAGATCTACAAAGATTTACAGATTCTTTACAACAACAAAAACTCTCTTCTGCTGCTCTTCTTTTCATTAGAGTATTGCATGTGGAAGCCAAAAATACAAAAGTTCACAATGACATCATTTCTGTGTTCTTTACTAATTAAATGTTTTTGGCCCAAAGGTACTTTTAACTTGATGACTTCAGTTAGAATGAGTGTTAGACACAAAGGAACTAGAAGTGATGAAGACAAACAGCTAAGTCTGATGTCATAGGATTGTTTTCATTAAGGAAAGCTATTTTATTAACAGAGACAGGTCTACAGTGGCCTACAGTGGCCTACAGTGGTCTACAGTGGTCTAGAGTGGTCTAGAGTGGTCTAGAGTGGCCTACAGTGGTCTACAGTGGTCTAGAGTGGTCTACAGTGGTCTACAGTGGTCTAGAGTGGCCTACAGTGGCCTACAGTGGCCTACAGTGGTCTAGAGTGGCCTACAGTGGCCTACAGTGGTCTACAGTGGCCTACAGTGGCCTACAGTGGTCTACAGTGGCCTACAGTGGTCTAGAGTGGTCTAGAGTGGTCTACAGTGGTCTAGAGTGGTCTACAGTGGTCTAGAGTGGCCTGCAGTGGTCTAGAGTGGCCTGCAGTGGTCTAGAGTGGTCTAGAGTGGTCTACAGTGGTCTAGAGTGGTCTAGAGTGGTCTACAGTGGTCTAGAGTGGTCTAGAGTGGCCTGCAGTGGTCTAGAGTGGCCTACAGTGGTCTAGAGTGGTCTAGAGTGGTCTAGAGTGGCCTAGAGTGGCCTAGAGTGGTCTAGAGTGGCCTGCAGTGGTCTAGAGTGGTCTAGAGTGGCCTAGAGTGGTCTACAGTGGTCTAGAGTGGCCTGCAGTGGTCTACAGTGGCTTACAGTGGTCTAGAGTGGTCTACAGTGGCTTACAGTGGTCTAGAGTGGCCTACAGTGACCAATCTGTAGTGTCAGGAGGATTCCCGGTGAACCGGCTGGCTTTAAGGGCCACGGAGGCTTCAAATTACTTCATATTTATACAGTATGTATCTGTAATATGATGAGTCCAATGTGTCTTTACCTGGGCCACAACCAGCCTGTTATATACATTATGTCACAAAAGTGAGTACACCCCTCACATTTTTGACAAAGTGTCAATATGTTGAGTGTCCAGTCCACCAGTACTTTCCAGCACTGCCCTGACTCTCTTGGACATGGAGTTCATTAGAGCTTGACAGGTTGCCACTGGGATCCTCTTCCACTCCTCCATGATGACATCACAGAGCTGGTGGATGTTAGAGACCTTGAGGTCCTTCATCAGCTCCCCAGTGCTGGCAGCACTCATACGTCTATTTTCAAGACATAATCTCTGGATATGAGGCTGAGCACGTGCACTCAACTTCTTTGGCCGACCATGGCGAGACCTGGTCTGAGAGGAACCTGTCCTGTTAAACCGCCGTGGGTCTCGGCCACTGTGCTCAGTTTTAGGGTGTTGGCACCTGAGGCCTTGTAACGTTAACAAGTCACAGGACACTGGGGATGGACAATGGCTTACTGGGCACAATGTGGACATTTTTCACAGGGGTATACTCACTTTTGTTGCCAGCGGTTTAGACATTAATGGCTGTGTTCTGAGTTATTTTGAGAGGACAGAAATATTTACACTGTTATAGACTGACTACATTGTGTCAAAGTGGCATATTTCCACTGCTGTCCCATGAAAAGTTATAAAATTTTAAACACAAATGTCAGGAGTGTATTCACTTTTGTGACATAATGTATGTATATATAGTATATAAATATCAAAAACTGCTTTAAAAGCATTGGATTATATATATTAGGGATGTTCGATATTGGCATTTTTACAGATATCCGATATTGTCTAGCTCTTAATTTCCGATACCGATATAAACCGATACCAAAGACATGTTGGCGGAGTCCTCACGCTACATGTTATGCTGCAAGTAATGTCGCGGATCGATGATGTCATCAAAGGTTCGCCGATAGATGTTGCGTTCAAGGTTAGCTGGGAAATGCTGAATCCACAGGATTTAATGTAAGGTGTGCCAAATAAACACAAATATCTCAAAAACTATACATCAGATTTGTTATATTTTTACATTTTGAGAAAGAGGAGAATTAGCTGAAGAGTTTGATGTATAGTATGTGCATAGTATGTAAAGGTTATGTGTGTCATTACAAAAACCGATACTGATATTTTCCGATATTACATTTTAATGCCAATATCGGTAGACCGATAATATCGGACATCCCTAATATATATATATATATATATATTAATATTTACTCTATTTTAATGTGTGATTGTTGTTATTTGACCTTTTTGGTATTTTTACACATTGATTCTTGTTAAGCTGTATCCTGCCACTGAATAAGCTAATAATAAAAATAATGACCTTTACAGGGATAATTAAGTTTTATTCCATGCTATTATTTTCTATTATAATGATCAAATCATGTTTTAATGTGTTCTGTCCATTTTTGTAACTACTGTATTTGTTCATTTTAAAATATAAAGATTTGTTATTCAATTCAAGTTATTCAAAATGCAACACAAATATAATTAAACATTGTTTTATCACAGGACTATTGCGTGATAATCATTGAACAGGATGCTGGTGAAAGTTAACCAGGAACAAATTGTTAACCAGCAGGCGTTGACAAATTGACCACCGGACAGCTTCAGTTTTTCAAAAAGCCTCATGTGGACACATCAATAAGTATTATAATAAAAGTTCTCCTGTGTGCTGAGCTCACCTCGTCCCTCCACCCTTTCAGGCAGCGTATCGAGTCCTCCTGTCTCAGACTTTGCAGGACAGCGTCCACAGCTTCTGACCTGCTCTCAAACGAGTCCAGACTGGGACACAGACCAACAGCGCCCCCTTGTGTCAGATCGAACACCTGCGGGTGTCGGTTTAACAAGGAGGCTACATGAGGAAGAACCCAACCGACCTGAGATCCGTTTATCTCAAACCTTAAGCAGCGATTCCGACTAGAACCTGCGGAAACAGCTCAGTAAAAACACGCCCTATGCTGTCAAACTGCTCGGTTTAACTCATCTCATTTACCTGCGGAATAAAAGTTGTTCATTCGGCGGAGAAGTTGGAGAATTTTTTCTGACCAGGCACCGGCGGTAGCCATTTTCCACTCGCAGGTGTTACGTCGAGATGTGTTCCCTGTCGAAAACCGTGTCCCAACAGGATATGCTTTTCCTTTTCCTATCAATAAAAAGACAAACAAGATTTTTAAATTTCCTATCTTTAAATATTAATTTAAACCACAGAGTTTGGGGCAATAACTGAACTAAGCACGGAGGAACAGATTTCGACATAACACAGGAGTGTCAACGGGATGTGTGCGTCGATTTAATCGATTGACATCAATTATGAAGTTGGGTCCGACTATAGGCCGTATAAATAAAATACATTTATAAAGAAAATCATATAACGCTCGATGATTTAATTGATAGTGTTTTATTATTGTTATTGAAACTGGACATTTGGAGTTTCCAGCGGTTCCTGAACGCAACATGAGACCACCACAGACGGCAGCGGAGCCATAGATATCATATATATCACTAGATACCTTACCGGTTGTCAATGGACCCTGACGTAGCTACGTCAGCGGCCATCTTGGGGCAGCCAGCTGCCCTCTCCCTTTCATGGAGCATGTACTATTAAATACCTCTAACTTGCTCAATTTTTAACCCATTTTCAAACGGTTTGCATTTTTATAAACGTCAGAGACGTGGCTGTGAATATATATCAAAATATAACGATAATGGTCGGGAAATTTATAAATTGTAAAAGTATCATATCTCAAGTCTATACATAAAAAGGCTTGTAAGACAGTAAACCGTTTGTAAATCCGTTCATTTTTCATCAAGTTATGAGTGTTTTTAGTTAAGTTGATGCTCACCTTCCATCTGCTGTCATAGAGAGCAGAACGTCAGCTCACTGCTCCAAGATGGCCGTCGTGTAGCTACGCTGTTGAACCCCGGATGATTCATCTAGCCTTTATATATGATATGCGCGGAGCGTACTCTACTCCAAATGAGAGAGCAGAAGAAGAACAACCGGAAGCGGCGAATATTCAGAGAAGCTAAATTCGAATCATATCTTTATCGTGAATTACAACAAAACTTTAAATGTTCTAAACTCAGCGCTTAAGCCTCAACATAAATATGTCCTATTTTAATTTAAAGAAGGGTAGCTGTCAGTTAAATGTTTCTTTTTTGGTCTTTTCTCGTTTAAATTCAGTTTAATATTTTTCATTAGCATCTCTCTGTGGTTGAATATTCCTCACATTTTCTCATCAGAACGACAACATTTCCCCCCAACATCTGACTTGACGCTAAGGTAAGATTTAACATCTTATTTTGCGGTGGCTTCGTCGCGTTTCGCGAATTCCTGTTTAGCAGACCAAACTGCCTTCAAAATAAAAATTGACAAAGCATTTCTTTAATGCGAAAAGTCGAGACAAAGAAACGTACGGGTTTTCTGAAAGAGAGATTGTCGTTCTTTTGTCAGTATTTCAAACTAAATGATTTAAAAACATCGTAGAGTTTATTTTATTTTACTTGTGTGTCGCCTACAGTTGAGGGATAAAACATATTGTTGTTAAAAACAAATTCACATTTATTCTTAGACATCTTGACCAGTTGATTTGTTGTCATGTCAAGATTCATCTCTGAATTTTAGGAGCCTTAATTTCCTGAATGAGTCAAAGGTCAGTTGCTTAAAAAATAAAAACAAATATTTGCTCATGTTTTCCAGAAGTTTCACCCACCCATTTCACCCAGTGCAGGGCACGGGGAGCTGGTGTCTGTCTCTAACGGTGGGAGGCGGGGGACACCCTGGACAGGTCGCCAGTCCTGGCTTCACAGGGACACACAGAGACAAACAAGACTCACAACCATTCCCACTCTCAGTCTGCTGCTGGAGGTTTCTTCCTGTTCAAAGGGAGTTTTCCTTCCCACTTTGCTGTTCAGATTAAGGGATTACATTAAAGTAATGCTTCAGTCCACACAGCTGGCTCCCTTATAACAGGACAATTTGACTTATTTTATAATGAGTCCAATATTATTACAACCTAATTACATTTACTGCAATAATTGGCCCTTAATCTGGACCTGAAAAGACCTGGATTTGATTGTTTATGTAGTTATCAGATGCATTTATCCAAAGCAACTTACAAATGATATAAGAAGTTGCCATTGAGGCTAACACCAGAGGTCACACAGTGTGGGGAAAATAGTCCAAGCATAGAGGGAAGTGCACAAAGAAAGTGCAGTAGAGTTGGTGCTAGTCTAGAAAGATGTTCTCTGAAGAGCTGGGTCTTGAAGATAGACAGGGACGAACCTGTTCTTGTGGCTCGTTAGATCTTTCCACCATCGTGGAACAAGTGTAGATTGTTTTGAGCATGGTGTGGTCCAGATGGACAAAGTGACAGAGCCATGGGAGTCGTTCCATTTAGGGCTTTTTAGGCTAGCGTCAGTAATTTGAATTTGATGTGGGCAGCTAAGATTTTTTGCTTTGTGCTTTAAGATGACTTGCGTTGTGAACTTGACTTTTATAAATAAACTGAACTGAATTAAAATGTTTCCAGGGTGTCTCGCTCAGCGACTGCCGGAGATAAGCTCCAGCTCCCCACAACCCTTACTGGATGAATCAGTTAAAGCTGAAATCTGGATTATTTTTCTTTGTATCAAAGTTTTCTAAATGTTGTTGTTGTTTGTTTGTTGTTCTCATAAATGATTCTGTGTGTTTTTTAAATTCCCTTCCTTTTTATTTGCTGAACCTTTTCCAGTATAAATGGTTTTATTAAGACCGCTCCGTCTCTCTGTTTGATCTAAAGCTCCTTCCATGGCTTCGTCGGATGTCAGCATGCAGGAGATGAGTGAAGTCGTTATCGTCACCATCCCTGATTCTGTGGGCGACGACCTCCCCGGTGTAGTGGAGGAGGATAAAACCGTACTGGTGACTGCGCAGCTAACGCAGCAAGCTGGGTAACACACACACACGCGCACAGAAAAAACACAAGATATTTTGTCAATAAAGACATCTCTTTGGAAACTGTTGAGCAACACCGTCATAAAGAGATACCGGAGAAATACTTTAAATACAGTCGGGTCCATAAATATTGGGACGTCGACACAATTCTAACATTTTTGGCTCTATATAAACAAACATAGAGTGCTATAAGTGCAGACTGTCAGCTTTAATTTGAAGTAATTTACATCCAAATCAGGTGAACGGTGTAGGAATGACAACAGTTTATATGTGCCCCCCACTCCTTAAGGGACCAAAAGTAATGGGACAGAATAATAATCATAAATCAAACTTTCACTTTTTAATACTTGGTTGCAAATCCTTGTCAATTCCATCCTGAAGTCTGGAACACACAGACATGACCAGACTCTGGGTTTCATCCTGGTGATGCTCTGCCAGGTCTCTACTGCTACTGTCTTCACTTCCTGCTGGTTCTTTGGGTGTTTTCCCTTCAGTTTTCTCTTCATCAAGTGTTCAGCATGCTCAATCAGATTCAGGTCAGGTGATTGACCTGGCCATTGCATAACGTTCCACTTCTTTGCCTTGAAAAACTCTCTGGATGCTTTTGCAGTCTGCTTTGGGTCCATCTGCACTCTAAAGCGCCGTCCAATGAGTTCTGAAGCATTTGGCTGAATCTGAGCAGATCATATTGTCTGAAACACTTCAGAATTCATCCTGCTGCTTTTGTCAGCATCAATAAATACAAGAGAAGCAGTTCCATTGGCAGCCATATTGCCCACGCCATGACACTACCACCACCATGTTTCACTGATGAGGTGGTATGCTTAGGATCAGGAGCAGCTCCTTTTCTTCTCCAGACTCTTCTCCTCCCATCACTCTGGTACCAGTTGATCTTGGTCTCATCTGTCCACAGGATGTTGTTCCAGAACTGAAGGCTGTTTTAGAGACGTTTGGTAAACTCTGATCTGGTTCCTACGGAAGAGGATTAGGGCCACCTAAAATTTAAAAAATTATGATGATTAGAATTCTGAGAATAAAGTCTGAATTCTGAGATTAAAGTCTGAATTCTGAGATTAAAGTCTGAATTCTGAGATTAAAGTCAGAATTCTGAGATTAAAGTCAGAATTCTGAGAATAAAGTCAGAATTCTGAGAATAAAGTCAGAATTCTGAGATTAAAGTCAGAATTCTGAGATTAAAGTCAGAATTCTGAGATTAAAGTCTGAATTCTGAGAATAAAGTCAGAATTCTGAGAATAAAGTCAGAATTCTGAGAATAAAGTCAGAATTCTGAGATTAAAGTCAGAATTCTGAGAATAAAGTCAGAATTCTGAGAATAAAGTCTGAATTCTGAGAATAAAGTCTGAATTCTGAGAATAAAGTCAGAATTCTGAGATTAAAGTCAGAATTCTGAGAATAAAGTCAGAATTCTGAGAATAAAGTCAGAATTCTGAGATTAAAGTCTGAATTCTGAGATTAAAGTCTGAATTCTGAGATTAAAGTCAGAATTCTGAGATTAAATTCAGAATTCTGAGATTAAAGTCAGAATTCTGAGAATAAAGTCAGAATTCTGAGAATAAAGTCAGAATTCTGAGAATAAAGTCAATTCTGAGATTAAAGTCAGAATTCTGAGAATAAAGTCAGAATTCTGAGATTAAAGTCAGAATTCTGAGATTAAAGTCAGAATTCTGAGATTAAAGTCTGAATTCTGAGAATAAAGTCAGAATTCTGAGATTAAAGTCTGAATTCTGAGATTAAAGTCAGAATTCTGAGATTAAAGTCAGAATTTTGAGATTAAAGTCAGAATTCTGAATTCTGAGAATAAAGTCAGAATTCTGAGATTAAAGTCAGAATTCGGAATTCTGAGAATAAAGTCAGAATTCTGAGAATAAAGTCAGAATTCTGAGATTAAAGTCAGAATTCTGAGATTAAAGTCAGAATTCTGAGATTAAAGTCAGAATTCTGAGATTAAAGTCAAAATTCTGAGAATAAAGTCAGAATTCTGAGAATAAAGTCAGAATTCTGAGAATAAAGTCAGAATTCTGAGAATAAAGTCAGAATTCTGAGAATAAAGTCAGAATTCTGAGATTAAAGTCAGAATTCTGAGAATAAAGTCAGAATTCTGAGATTAAAGTCAGAATTCTGAGAATAAAGTCAGAATTCTGAGAATAAAGTCAGAATTCTGAGATTAAAGTCAGAATTCTGAGATTAAAGTCAGAATTCTGAGATTAAAGTCAGAATTCTGAATTCTGAGAATAAAGTCAGAATTCTGAGATTAAAGTCAGAATTCTGAGAATAAAGTCAGAATTCTGAGAATAAAGTCAGAATTCTGAGATTAGGTTCCTGTTTTTGAGGTTCACCAATGGTTTACATCTTGTGGTGAACCCTCTGTATTCACTCTGGTGAAGTCTTCTCTTGATTGTTGACTTTGATGACTCTGTTTGACTTTATGGACCTGACTGTATAAAGTGACTAAAAACAGACACAAATAAACTCTTAATTCTTGGGGATATTAGAATTATTTTTCTTTTCTTTTTAAAATTATTGTTAAGAAAATGTAAATAAACTAGAACCATTAGTTATTATTATAATCATGGACAGATATACAGCACAATTTGTGTATATTTGCATGTCTGTGTATGTTTATATGAATGTATACACAAATATATGTGCACACACGAAGTAGAATTGCACCAATTATAGTTTTTTAAGGCTGATTCCAACATGCCGAGTCTAAAATCTCTCAAAGATGAACAGAATACATATTTTTTTTATTTTTGATTAACTTAAATATTAAGAATCTGGATATAAAGATGTTTTTCTGTAGTATTCAGACGGAAAATTCTATATTTTTTCAACTGATGCTTGATGATGGTGCGTTCATGGACTGAAAAAAATCAGACTTTTGAGTTTCAAATTGGCTAATCATCATTTAAGCTGGTCGTGCTCGTGTAAGGGTTGATTCCAATCACAAGTCGATTTTTTTGGTGCATCTCTCTTCAAAGTGAACAAGTTCTGTCCCTTTAGCCGACTGGAAATCTTTTAGGGATCCGGAACCATCAGAGACTTTGTTGAAACAAAGCCACATTGCTTTTTCAGGGAGGACGTCCTCACAGTGACGCCGGTGGAAACGGATTCCAGCAGAGCGGATTCTCTATCGAAGGAGGAGGCGGTTATTGGTAACATGACTGATCAGAAACATCATTATTGCTGAGACTGAACCCGCTCACCTTGAGTCTAGTTGAATGAAATCGGCTTGTTTTTCCTGCTCAGAGATTTTGTGGAGTAATCAGATGTTTTTTTGTGGTGCAGACTTTAAATGTCCAGTTGACTCAGACTCAGGCTGAGGGTTTGTGTTTGTGCAGTGAAGCTGTCGGAGGAGGTGGACGTGGATCCTGACGTCTGCTACCCGATCACCTGTGGAGACGCCAAGGCCACGCTGGTGTGGAAGAAGTTTGTCTGTCCCGGGATCAACGTCAAATGTGTCCAGGTTTGGACTGTGTGACGTCACATTTCCTCACATCGATGATCAGAGAGTGACGGTTTTACATTGTTTATTACAAATGAGAGTAACTGTAGTCAATTTAATTTATCATCAAATTACAGCAACTTATTGCAGATTACAGCCAAGTGGGGGCTTGAAGCTGCTCCTGTAACCAGTTGAGATGGAGGCTGAAGCCGTTTCCCTCCTGACAGGAGATCATTTTTTCTTTTTACTATAAAATAAAGCAGACACACCAGCTCAGCTACAACAGGGCTCTAGACTGCGACCAAATGTCTAAAAGGTGCGACTAAAAAACATCATAGCTCGCACCAGTGCGACCAGCTGTTTGAAGGAAAAAAGTCTCCTTGTGCTTCATGCATTAGACCAGAGATACTCCGAAATACAAATCTTAACGGGACACATCAAAATCTATGAACGGGTCGTCAAACGAGCGGAAGCGCTGCTTCGTCAGAGAGCCGCTCCAGAAGCGCTCAGGACTCATGATGCAGCCCAGGAACCGGTGTGGTTCAGGGGGAAAAATAGTAAATCCGCGACGCGGAATGACTCCCCGTGGTTCAACCACTGAAACGCATTAAACCAGAAGTACGAAAATATAAGTTTTAATGGGTCACCCCGACGCCGTGTCCAGACGGAGCGGGGCGGGGGAGAAATACGCCGCTAAACGGTTTGTAGCAGCGACTCGCTCCAGACACTAAAACATCAGTCAGCTGTAGTCGGATCTCAGCGTAATAATGACGACGATGTCGCGCTGACAGCGTGGATTTAATTAAAGAGCTACAGCTCAGGAGGAGACGGTAGCACTCGGGTCAGATGTGCTGCTCTCGGTCCGACCGCCGACCCCCCCCCCCAAAAAAAAAAAATCTATAAACGGTTTATCATGCTGTGATTAACACACTGACCACTGTCTCCTCCACCTGCTGCCTTTCAGCATCAGGCAGCAAAATGACCATCAGACAAGACGATGGTCAACTAACGTTTTATTATTTCATTCAAAACAAGAGCAAACAGAATGTACACACAAAATAAATATGAATGAAAAGGAGCTGAGAGGGAAAATTATTTTCTGCCTCGTTTTTACAAAAGAACATGAAATCAGTTTCCATCACATTCCTGTTCTAACTTTTACATTTAGTCTCAGACGCCATCTTCATTTATATTTTCATAATGACCTCATACTTTTGATTTAAAACATTTAAAAGTAGATTTAATGACCTCATCGGTTCTTTTTATGATTTTACACCGTTTACAGAAATACTCAATTCCTTTTATTGGTTCCATCCATCCATCCATCCATTTTCTGTAGCCGCTTATTCCTCCACAGAGGGTCGCGGGGCAGCTGGTGCCTATCTCCAGCGGTCAAGGGGCGAGAGGCGGGGGACACCCTGGACGGGTCGCCAGTCCATCGCAGGGCCACACAGAGACGAACGAGACAAACAACCACACACCCACTCACACCTAAGGACAATTTACCAGCCCAATTAGCCTGACAGTCATGTCTTTGGACTGTGGGAGGAAACCGGAGTACCCGGAGGAAACCCACGCATGCACAGGGAGAACATGCAAACTCCACGCAGAGAGGCCGCAGAGCCGGGACGCGAACCCACGACCTCCTTGCTGCGAGGCAACAGTGCTAACCAGCTGCGCCACCATGCAGCCTTTATTGGTTCTAAATCAGGTTTTTAAAGACTTCATTTCCTTTTAAATTACAACTATTTACTCTAAAACATTTTCTAAATGTTTATTGGTCAGGTATTTTATTGGCTTTGTACACTGTAATGTTTTCCTACAATTTGAACATCTAGACAAGGCCAAAGATCTAGAGACCAGACTACAGGTGTCCATCTGAGGGACAGTTGTCTATAATGGAGGATCGTCCATCAGACATTTAGCCATGAAACGTTCAGGTTGAGACGTTCCTGAGAAACATGACGTTAAAACATGTGAACTGAGCCTAAAATGTTTTAATTTTCAGCTGACTGAAGCACTTTACTTTTTCATTAGGTTACCCATCTGGTACGATTCAGCTTCAAATAAAGAACTTTATGTTTACTAGCTTGTTAATTAGTCATTTAGGAGTTAATATTAATTATATGGGCAGAGATTTGCCAGAGATGTGCATTCTGGGACGGCACGCACATGTTGATGGCTACCAAGTAGCTCCTCCTAGCTTGTCGAAACGATTCATGTGGATGATCAACAAAGTCCGTTAGCTCTCTGATATCTGAGCACCTTCTGGTAGCTCCGCCCCCAGACCATCTGACCAATCAGCAGACTGGGTGTTCTTTATCTGGTTTGTAGGGATGAAATTTGTTTTGTTTACTGTGAAAGGAAATCAAACAATATGAAAAAAAACTATAAAGTAACAAATCCTGATGTTATTTAAAGTATTTAAAGGATTTAAAAATGAGTTTGATAGAGTTTACTACATAACTCACAGACATTCAGTCAAAATTGGGAAAAGTTGTGAAAAAGTTATTAGTTACATACATCAGTAATAAGTCATTAAAGTAATTAATTCCATTACTTTTACATTTTGAATGGAGTAATCATAACTCCTCCCATCGCTGCTGACGTTGGTGTCAATGTTGTTTACGATGACGTTTGACTTCTGTTTTTTTTTTCCTTTTTTTTCTCTTTAGTTCAACGATCAGCTGATCAGCCCCAAAGAGTTTGTGTGTTTAGCAGGAAAATCCACCTTAAAAGACTGGAAGAGGGCCATCCGCCTTAACGGCACCATGCTGAGGTCAGAATAACACGCAGAAACTGGGAACTCTGCTTAGTTTGTCATGAAAGCAGCACGGAGCAGTTTTTAACACTTTAAGTTAGAGCATCAATGATTATTTAGTTAGAAACTTGACCTGTTTCATGTTTGACAGCACTCTGCTGCCCTCTACTGGCCAGATACCGCACTAGACAGTTTTGAGCCTCGGCCCGTACCTCCAGGATGATGTCACCTCCAGGATGATGTCACCTCCAGGATGATGTCACTTTCTGCTTTACGGCCGTAGTAACCGGTCTAAAACGCTAGGGGGAGGACTCCTCCTGAGGAGGGATCGTTTCAGCAAGCGTTTCAGGGTTTAACCAGTCAGATTATTAACCACATGGTGAAATATTGTAGAAAATAATGTTCTGAAAGATTTCCTCAACACCACCTCACAGATAAATAAATATATACCGGTAAATAATTCAGCCCGAACCTGACGAGACCTGAATGTCTCCGCGAGCTGACTCGAGCACGGTAAAGCCTGAAGGTAAAAACAACAAACCAGAGAGAGGAGGATGATTATGAAGCGGACAGGTCGACCCCCCCACGGCCAATGGTGTGGCGACGGAGGACCGCTGCTGTGTTGTTCCTGTACCCCGGACAGGACAGCGGAGGCTCCCCGCTCTCCACGCACTCCTCTCCGGCTCAGTGACTCCCAGCGGCGGCTTGGCTGACACGCAGACCCGAGGCTGAACCAGGCGTGTCATCCCGCAGCTACGCCTGGGTTAATCTCTCCTACACCGACCTGATAATCAAAGCCTTCCTCTACAACACCTCACAGGTAAATAAATCCGTGGAATCGATGACGCACGACCCGCATGAAACGTCAACACCGGACCGGATTAGCCTACACCCAGGAGCTAGCTGCTATCCTAGCCGCGATGTTTTGCGCCAGCTGAACGAGATCTAAAGTCCGTCAGATCTTAGCCGGTCTACAGGGGACCCGGGGGTTTGCTCACCAGCAGACCCTAAAGTCTCGTCAGGTTCGCGCTGAATTACATGGTTCGTTTTATTCTGCTCACACACCTGAAACACACACCTGTATGCTCGGACAGCTTAGAGAGAGGCAGAGAGAGAAAGATAGACTGTTTATGAACTTATAATATTTATACATTCAAAAGAAATGTAAAACAACAACTTGTCTGACAGACTATTAGCTGAAAAGCTCCAGTTCAGGTGTGAGATGATTTACGACAGTAAAACTGAAACTTTCAACCGTAGCCTCCTACCGCCCCCTACTGGTTAAAAGTCGCTCAGTGCTGCTTTAAAACCTGAGAACGTTTTGATTTGATCTGCTCCTCATTTATCAAAATGTCACAGATTTCATTTCTCAGAGGTCACGTTGAACCAAACCTGTTTAGGTCGATCTATTTATCTACAGTAAGGGACCACACCCACCAGTCACGTCACTCAAAGTGGGCGGAGTTTCTAGAAATGGGAAGTAGTCCTCTGACAGGAGCAATACTCCTGGCTAGTCAGGTCAGGAGAGACGCTGCTGCAGGTCAGTAACAGATTGGTGTGTAAATAAAATAAAGTCTCGGTCTGAAAATTCTCACTATGCGTTAGAACGCTGTATTAGCTGTTTATAAACCTCTACAATTTATTATTAATGACAATGGATTAGATTGATCTTGCACTGAAAGTGCTTTGCAGAAGAACTGTCATTCATCCATGCATACACCCATACTGGTGGTGGTACGCTACGTTCCAAATCACTAGTCCTGCTGCTGCAGCATCAACTACATAAACTAAACAAATGGTCTGAAATTGTGAAGGCTCACTAACAGGTTTATTTGTAACGCTTCAGAACCATTTTGAGCAAGAGTCGATTTAAATTCCCTAAATTTAGATGTTAATTTAGTCTCTGGGCAGATGACTGCGGCTCAGGGGAAGAGAGGTTGTCCACCGTTCTGGAGATCAGGGTTCGATTCCAGGTCCAAGCCATGTGTCGAAGTATCCTCAGGCAAAATCCTGAACGTATGTGGCCACAAATCACTGTAGATCAATAACTGATAGAACACCACTTCAGAATGACCCCAAATCCCTTTCAATTGTTCTTTAGGGGGAATTTGAAACTTCATATATACAGAACTTCACATTCTTGCTTTCCAGTGGTTGATGTGCAGTTTGCTGCTACAACAGCAGGTGTCAGTATTCACCCAGTAAATCCTCCTGAGTCTTCCTCATGTTTCATTTCACAGGAAGATCATGGACTCGGGCCCGCTGGACTTCTACCAGCACACCAAGGTCTGCTCCAACACCTGCCGCAGCACCAAGATCGACCTGGTGGGAACCAAAGTGTCCATCGGTTCTGATCAGTCTGCCGACCTGCTCTCTGCGACAACCTCGTCGGCTGACTGTAAGTTAAAATCATCAGAACATTCAGGGTCCACGGATTACAGTGATGTCGGTTTCATCCTCTACGTGCCAAACTTGGCGAACCAGCAGCCAAAGACAAACAAAAACAAACACCAAATAAGGTTTAAGAGATTTTAACCGTAACTTCACCTCGCATTGCCTCACTGTCTTCTGCTTATCTGGGTCCTCCACAGCTCCTCTTTCCAGATCCAAACTAGTCTATAGATTTAAGCGAGTCCTGAGTCAGCCTGGGCGCCTCCTGCTGGCAGGACATACCTCAAACACCTCCCCATGCCTGAACCACCGCAGTTTATATTTGTGATCAGTTATTTTTGTGCTTTGTTTGTTCGTGGTCCTAAACCCGTTTGCTGTCTGCGTTTAGTGAACGGAGCGGCTCCATCGTTCCCCGACGTGATGGAGGAACCTTCGGAGTGGGTCACGGCGATCGGAGGTGACCAGCTCATCCTCGTCACGTTGGCCCAACCCGGTTCTTGTGCGTGTCGTTAACGTGGCGTGTGTTGTGAATCCAGAGGACTCGGTGGCATTCTGGCGTGCGGTGAAGGAGGCCGGGCTCCTGGAGGAGGTGGTGGAGGACTTCCAGAAGGAGCTGCAGGAGGTGCTGAAGGGGCTGCAGGAGAGAGTGTGTGATCCGCCGCTGCAGGTCAAAGGTCAGACCCCCTCTGGTTCATCAACATAATGATATTGTTTGGGTCGTTCTGGAGTGATGTTCTATCAGTTTTTTTTATCTACAGTAAGGGCAATCCCAATGGTGACATCACTCAAAGGGGGTGGAGTCTCTAGAAACGGGAAGTAGTCCTCTGACTGGAGTTATACTCATGGCTGGTCACCCTGATGGGTTAGAACTCTATTTTAGCCGTTTGCTAACCTCGATACTTTAGCATGAAGCTATTTGTTTAGTTTGCTTTTATATGACATTCAGACAAGTCACTATGCTACTGTATATGCTGCTGCTGCATAAACACCATGAACTAAGAATTCTCAGCTCAGAGAAAGAGAAGGTGTCCACTGATCAGGAGGTCAGGGTTCAATCCCAGGCCCAGACCGTGTGTCGAAGGGTCCTTGTGCAAATACTGAACCTCCACCTGCCTCCTGCTGGCTATGAATCTGTCTGCTGCTCCTCAGGGACGGGTCCGATGAGAGAACAAATTCCACTACGTTATACTGTTGTATGTGGACACAAATCACTCCCCCTTTCCCCTAAACTGTAGAGGTTTACAAACAGGTTGATTTTTCTGAGTAAGAGTTGTTGTAGTCAGAAATTAGCCACTAGTTTGTCACCGTTCGGCAGCAGTGTCTCTCCTGATCTCACTGTTGCTCCTATCAGGAAACGACTTCCTCTTTCTAGAGACTCTGCCCACTTTGAGTGATGTCACCAATCTTTACTGAAGGTAAAGAACACCCAGACATCCCTTAGAGGACGCTGCTCTTTTTCAGATGCTGTTTTGCTGAACAACATCGTTCAGAACTTTGGGATGCTGGACCTGGTGAAGAAGGTTCTGGCCAGTCATAAGAGCCAGATGGACCGGTACCGAGAGCAGTACACTCGCAGCCTCGCTGGTCAGTACAAGAATCCCTCCTCAGACTTCAGATAATACTTCATACTACATCATTCAGAACATTTTGACCAGCTGCTTTGTGTTGAGCAACAACTTCATCTGTATCAAGTTATTTAGGTTCAAACTATTCAAGACGAGAAACCAAACCAGACCTAGATTGGATTTTGATTGAACAAGAACTTACCTTTCTGTTCACTCCTATGGGGCGCTGTCGCAAAAACTAGACAAAGACGGGGATACGTTACTTAATCCTATTTAAAAATTTGATGGTAGGTGATGGAAGATGGTATGGCACGAGGTTCATAAAACATGTTATCTCTCCCCATATCTTCAAAAGTATGCATCCTTGTGGCTCAACCCCAAAATCAAAGTGAACAGCTAATCTATTGGTCACAGTGGGTAAAGAGCAGAATAAGAGCAGTTAGCAACTTGTATGAAGATGACTCATTTGTTCAATATAAAAATATACTTTAGAGGGCCATAGCCACTTCTGGAAATACCTACAAATTAGGGACTGTTAAAATATTTACTCAGGAGAAAAACCTCATACTCAGGTTTTTACAATCACCGTTCTTGCTTAATAAGGCATCTAACTGGTTCAAAACACTCTGCATAATGGTTTTAAAAGAGTATGGGAACAAGATCTTGGTTGCACTTTTAATGAAGGAACATGGGATTCAGTTGTTTCTAACAATGGGTTTTACAATTGGGAGGCCAGGGGTAAATGTATTCAATACAAAATCCTCTCCTTCTAGACTTTATAATCAATCATATAATCAATAGGAGGATTTATGCTGGAAAGTATGGAAAGCTGTTTTAGTCAAATTTAAATAAACACTGTTATTAGGAAATAATAAATTCTCCACGAAATAAATAAATAAATATCCCGCTTAAATAAAAAAGTTGTTTCTGATAAGTAAATAGTACTTAAAAAAATGTATATGAAATAAACATTTTATTAGATCGTTTTTGTCAGTTTAATTTGTTTCTGTATTTACTGGTATTTATTTATTTATTTCTGTATTTATTTATTTATTCTAGGGATGTTCCGATACCACTTTTTTCAAAACCGATCCGATACCGATACTTAAATCTGAGTACTCGCCGATACCGAGTACCGATACCGATACTTCTACCACACACAAAAATGCAACAAATTGGAATACAGGTTTTATTTTTTCTTCTCTGCTTTTTACAACAAATAACTGAGTTAGATTAAAAAATATATATATATTAATAAAAATGATCACAAAACTAAAATATAAGGTGAAAAATAACCATTTTCTGTGATTTCACAGTGAAATTATTGCAGTTTTCCACATTTTAACCAAATAAAATGAACTATTTGGCACCATCTCCAGCTCTCAACCCACACTGTTCCTCTTTAGCTCAATAGCTCCCCCTAGTGTTCAATATAGGACACTACAACATAAATCACAAGTCACAGACAGTAGTGATGTGACGTTCATGAACGAACCGAATCTTTTGAACGGCTCTTCACTGTGAACGAGGAGAACCGAGTCTTTGTAGAGAACCGTTCATTTTTTGGGGGGTGACTGTAAGCACTATGCACGCCTGCTTTGTATTCACGTTTTAACTTCATGGTGAAACAAACAAAAGCCTGTTAATCCAATACCAGTATCGGTATTGGTGCATCCCTAATAAATACAGAAACAAATTAAATTGATGGACCAAAAAAAATATCTCATTGTTCAAGGGGACATTAATTTATTTAATGGAGTATTTATTAATTATCAGTAACAGCATTTTTTAACATTTAAGGGGGATATTTCCGTCTTTCATGGAGTTTTTATTAATTATTTCCTAATGACAGTATTTATTTTTTGTTTAAATTTGACTAAAACAGCTTTCCATAGACAAGGAAAAGTGTATTTTCTTACACAGCTTATGGTAAGCCCGATGATCTGGAACAGTGCTGTGTGTGTGTGTAGAGTGATTGACAGGTCTGGTGTCCCTCTGCAGCTCTGGAGCAGCAGTGTGACGAACACAGGAAACGAGCCAAAGAGCTGAAGAGTAAATCTCAGCACCTGAACAACGTCCTGATGACCCTGACCCCGGTCCCCTCCCCGCCGGCACCCAAACGACCCCGGCTGACCCGCGCCGTCTCCGGCCCGGCCGCGGTCAACGCCACGCCCGCTCAGATCACGCTCCCCCTCAGCCAGCTGAGTGGCCTGCCTCTGGGAAAGGTTCTGACGGTGGCGGGAGGGCAGGCGGGAACCAGCCTCGGCGGCTACACCCTCCTGACCTCGCCGCTGTCTGGGTCCGAGCTGGTGGCTGATGGCGCCAACGTGACGGTGCTGTCCACGGCGGTGGGTCAGGAGGGCGTGGCTGGGTCAGGTGGCTCCGGCGCCTTCGTTAAGGTGGTTGGACCTCAGTTCCAGCTGGTGACGCTACCGCTGGCCAACACACAGAACCCACCCATCCAGCAGCAGGTTGCAACTGTCACCCTGGTGGACGCCATGGCAACCAGCGCTGACGAATCGCAGGAGGGAGGCCAGACGGACGGGGATGAGGAAGGTCAGCCAGGGCAGGCGGCAGAGGAAGAGGAGGAGCAGTAGTGAGACGAAGGACAGATGTTGGGTTCTGATCCACCTGCTCCTCACCTCAGACTGGAATTAATTTAAAGTTCTGAAGCTCTCTGACTTTTATTCACTACTACGTCATGTTTGAGTTTCAGGTGAGTCTCTTGTTGTTCTCACCTCTAAAGCAGAGTGAACGTCTCGTCGGATCTGTAAAGCTCTTGTTTGTTTGTTTGTTTGTTTGTGGACTTTCATCCTGTAGTTTTGAACTCTGGAGCGTTGATATTAAGATTACCTGCTCAATGTTTAGAAAAAGGATCTGCATTTAAATAGAATTTAAACATGTTTTAATCTGCTTCAGTTTGACATTCGGAGAAGCGGTTCCCAAAGTCGGGGTCAGGACCCCACTATGGGTCACGAAATGCCAAGATTAGGGTCTTGAGATGATGTCCAGAAATCAGGTAAAACTGGATGGTAAATCCTATCAGAACACTTTTCAAATTAATGTCAAAGTTCAAAAAATAGCTATAAATAATATAAGCAACACAGTTCAAGTGTTTAGGATCGTAATTATTCAGATTTTAGTGACACTTTTATAGTTCAACCAGCAGAATTCTAGTCTTTTCTATTTACATTTTGTGGGTTAGAATTAAAAAGGAACCCCTGATCTAGACAATAGTTCAAAAACAAGAAAACCCAACATCATTATAGTGATCATAAAGGATGTCGATGCATCTGCTGCCCCAAACAAAGATAAAAATTGTGTTTTACTTTGATCTCGAGGTCAACAGAAGTGTTAATGCTGCAGCCAGTGGCTCATTGGGGTCGCCATGGTAACCACACCCCTGTTTGTCATCCTGACAGTAAAATCAAAGGGATGGATGGGTCTTTCTGATATAGTTATTTATCAGCAGTAAGGACTACACCCACTGGTGACATCACTCAAAGTGGGTGGAGTCTCTAGAAACAGGAAGTAGTCCTCTAACCAGAGCAACACTCTGTCTCAAGCTAAATTGTAGAAGCTAACAAACAGGTAATATAAAGTTCTATAGGGCTGCCACAAACAATTATTTAGATAGTCGACTAATCAGATCATGCGTACATTGGACATAAAAGGTACAGTTTATTGCACCTGCACGCAATCATTTTATTTTATTTGGTGTTCAGTCTTAAAGTATAAAAAATAAAAATTCTCCCTCTGTTCTTTGGTCTTACAAAGTCTGTATAAAACATAAATAGTATGTAAATGTGTTTATACTTCTATAATTTTTCTAAGTCATGGACTACAAGCTCTTACAGTCATTTACATGCTGATGGCAGGAAGCTACATTATATCCACAGAAGAGAGGAGACCAGACCCTCTGATCACCACCAACAGGTGATGTGAGAGAAGCGTCTGACCCGAGAACACGACGACAGGTGACCCAATCGGAGCGAGTGTCAAACCGGTGTTACAGCGCGAGCCGCTGAACTGGTGGAGGAACGCATCTGGATGGGGGGACTCATAACGACGTAACACCAGTAGGGTTGGGCGATGTCTAACTTTTTTCCATTCGTCCATCGTCAGTCCAAAAATCGACGATGGGCGATTTATTCACTCAGGTGACATGTTGACATATTTGCGGGCGGAGCAATGTAAACACACGCTAATGGATTTACCAAATTAGAACTCAGAAGTCCCAAAATTGAGGAAATAGTTGTAAAAAACACAGCGTGGCCTGTTTGGGGCTACTTTGGCTTTAAACAGACGTCTAGTGGCAGCAAAGAGCTCCGACGTCGAGTGTTTACCCTTCTGCTGTGTGCTAACTAAGCTAACACAGAGCTAGCAGCTAGCTGCTGCTGCTCCGTCACCAAAATCGCTCAAAAAGACTTCAAACTGCAGCGGAGATTTATTTTATGGAAGTGACGTTCACTGAAGGGGTTTTTATTCGTATTTTAGTTTTAGTTTCATGTTGTTTTTGTCGTTTATCAGACTTAGCTGAAGACAGTTGAACACCAGATCGGTGTTATGACTCGCTAAATATTCCTAGCACCGGTAGCCGACGCGTAAACACAGTTTAACTGGAACAAAGCCAGTCTCTGATGGTTTCCTCCCCACCACACCATAGATATTATTTAGATACATTTATTTTCTGAACACAAGCTGCTGCCGTTCTCTGTCTGTCTGCTACGGACTGAGGAAACACCGCTGCTCCGCCAGCTCTCGGGGGAGGAGGAGGAAAAAGGAGCTGCTGCTTGCAGCTGGGAGGAGTTTGCGTGTAACGTTTAAAAAGAGCATTATTTATTATTTTTACGTGGGCTGCGTCCTTTGACTTCAACCAAACGTCGTTAATAATTAAGAAATTAATTTATAGTGGGACGAGTAAGTCGTTCTTGAAAAACGGGAGGCGATTGGCTGAGCCCATCGCCGATGGTCGATACATTCGTCTGATCGTCAACCCTAAACACCAGCAACATCCTGTTGCTAAACAAATGCTCCCTACAGAGCTGCCCCAGTTATAATAAAATCCGCGTTTGCTTTTTCTGTCATACGGACTACAACGAGAGACGGTGAGCCTACCAAAGAGAGCCGAACTAGCCCACTTTGCTTCGTAGCGTTAGCGCCGTTAGCCGCTTTTAGCAGCTGTTAGCTTTGCTCTTGGGCAATCATAATAAACTTGGGTTCTGTGGCTTAAGATGGCGGGGGGCCAAAGCACCGGGGGAAACCCTGAGCGCTTTGCGGACCTGCAGCACAAAGCTGCGCCGGACCAGGAGCACCGCACGAAGCTCCACGGACACGCTCGCAGCATTACCCGACGACAAGGTGTCGCATCTCCGCTGGACTTTGTGCTCAGGATCCAGCGGAGATGCAACACCTCGTTGTCGGGTCTAACAGCCCAGTGTAATAGTCCAATATGACCTGGTCAATCACAGCGGAGCTGCTGGATGTAAGAAAAACCGGTTTGCTCCAGTATGGCTGCTCAGAAAGGGGCCGGACGACAGAAAGGCAGACAAGGCAGTGAAAAACAGCTTAAAAAAATGAACAACCGACGTGTCGACTACTAAATTCGTCGTTGACGATTTTAATAGTCGACGTAAGCTCTAGTTCTAAACCATCAGTGTGACCTTTTTGTGTTTTAAACACCTGAAAATCAGCTGCTAATTCGTCACTGATCTGCAGCAGTGTCTCTCCCAATCTTACTAGCTGAGCATTGCTCTGGTCAGAGGACTACTTCCTGTTTCTAGAGACCCACCCACTTTAAGTGACATAATTAGTGGGTGTGGCCCTAAACTGACCGACGCCACTTCACAGTGACTCAGAAGTCAGACTAAAGAGGAAGTTTCAGACAAGCTGAGTGAAAACTAGAAGCTGGTTGTTGATCTATGAGCTGTCGAACGCTTTGATGGTCACATGGGAATGGAGGTGTTTAGATCATAAAGACTTTTGACATTTTGAGCTACGATATGCCTGAAGTCTCTGCTCTCTGAGCGGACATGAGACAAACCATCAGTCCTGCAGCACGTGGATCTCTACGTTTTTTATGTCATATTTATTTTTCTGCTATAGGAGCACGAAGAGTTTGTTTGCAAAGGATGACGAGAAACGTTTTCAGAAGTCAGCGTGACATCATCAACTATCTGTTCAACATTCTGTGGGAAAAAAAATCACCCGACCAATCAAACCCGTAGAATGTATCAAAACACCAGTTCAGTCACGTAAAGTCCGACTTCCTGTGATCCGGTTCAACTCTGAGCTCTAAAGGGGGCGGGGCTTTCTCACCTGTTTCACCAAATCCCATGGGGATGTTTATCACAGGTAAACGGTAGAGTCCAAGCTACCTGGATCAGGAGATGATGGAACAGCTTTATTGGGACCTGACTGGTGAAAACTGTGTTTATCTTTAAATCAAGGCTCAAATATTCCAGCTGCCAGGAAAGAATCTGCAACAACAAACTGAATATCACGATTCCAGAACTTTATTAGGCGTGATTAAAAACATAAATTATGCAGAATCTGCCGTTTATGTGAACCAGAATGATCAGCAGGTAAATTAAATCACTCCATCAGCTTTATGTCCTCAAGAGGAGGACATTCTTAAAGTGGTTTTTCCATTTTACACCAGCAATCCTGAATAAAATGAAAGGTTTCAAATTCATTTCTAGGTTTTTCTGTTACAGAAACTAACTTAATTTTTCACCTTCAGTCTGACTCTGGATCAGCTGGAGTCACAAGCTCAGAAGATGCATCTATAGTGTCCTAATTAATCTACAGAAATACCAGATCATTAAACATGGCTGACACAGGAAGAGGCGACTAACCCTATAAACTAATGCATGATCAGAGTTTTTCTTGTGGTTTTGTTAAAGTTTTAGCTTCATTCTTTCAGATAAAAAAATTATTCTGAAGAAAAAGCCCAACTCTTTTCTCATATACACTCTCAGAAATGAAAGGACAAGAATTGTACCTTATTTGTCACTGGGGTGGTACCCTCAAAAGTACAACTTTGTACCTTTAACTGGGGGGTTGTATCCTAAAGGGTACAAATTTGTACCCTAAGGTACAGGTTTGACTAGTAAAAGGTACAAACTACAAGGGTAAACATGTGTACCCCCAGTTAAGGTTCAAAATAGTACCCTCAAAAGGTACCATTTTGAACCTTAACTGGGGGTACATGTTTACCCTTGTAGTTTGTACCTTTTACTAGTCAAACCTGTACCTTAGGGTACAAATTTGTACCCTTTAGGATACAACCCCCCAGTTAAAGGTACAAAGTTGTACTTTTGAGGGTACCACCCCAGTGACAAAAAAAGGTACAGTTATGTCCTTTCATTTCTGAGAGTGTACAAATGAATAAACCCCTTTTAAATCTGTAAATGTGTGTAAAACTTTTCTTATAGGGACATGCAGATAAATAAAAACTGGGACACATTTATTTTTTCAACTTTTTGTCAGCTGGAAGTCTTAAAATGTATTTTTGAAGCAACTCGGAGAGGAAATAGTTGTTTTATAAATTAATTAACAAATTAAGATGTTTTAATCTTCTAGTAAATTCCCACCAGGGGGCGCAAGAATCGTTTTAAAATAAGTGTTTAGCAATTTATAATTATGTTTTGGATAAAAACAGTTTTTTAATTAAAAATTTCAATTAAAACAGCAACAATATGTTTTTTTATATTGTGACCAGATTGAATAGTTGCCATGGTGAAAGTTCACATTTTTCAGAATAATTGTCTAATTTACGAGACGAACAAAATTCATATAAATGAGTTTGACTCAGATTTTCCTCCTTAATTCTGTCTAAAACCCTCTTTTTTTATAAATTACAAAATTAAACGGCTTCGTTCTTTTAGATGACAAATTTATTCTCAAAAATCCTCTTTTCTCATATCAAAGAATAAAAACCCTTTAAATCTCAGTGTAAATGTGTGTAAAATATTAATTATAGCATAAATGAAACCACAGAAATAAATTTACATGGACAAAGTTTTTATTTGTTTAGTGTTTTATTTATTTTTTAAAACTTTTTGTGAGCTAGAAGTCTAAAAAAATGTTTATTTAGAAGCAAATTGGAGAGGAAACAGTTGTTTTATAAATTAATTAACAAATTAAGATGTTTTAATCTTCTAGTAAATTCCCACTGGGGGCGCAAGAATCGTTTTAAAATAAGTGTTTCGCATTTTATAATTATGTTTTGGATAAATTCTTTTTTTTTTTAATTAAAAATTTCAATTAAAACAGCAACAATATGTTTTTTTATTATTATTATTATTGTGACCAGATTGAATAGTTGCCATGGTGAAAGTTCACATTTTTCAGAATAATTGTCTAAATTACGAGACGAACAAAATTCATATAAATGAGTTTGACTCAGATTTTCCTCCTTAATTCTGTCTAAAACCCTCTTTTTTTTTATAAATAGCAAAATCAAACTGAGCTCTTTTAGATGACAAATTTATTCTCAAAAATCCTCTTTTCTCGTATCAAAGAATAAAAACCCTTTAAATCTCAGTGTAAATGTGTGTAAAATAATAATTATAGCATAAATGAAACCACAGAAATAAATTTACATGGACAAAGTTTTTATTTGTTTAGTGTTTTATTTATTTTTTAAAACTTTTTGTGAGCTAGAAGTCTAAAAAAATGTTTATTTAGAAGCAAATTGGAGAGGAAACAGTTGTTTTATAAATTAATTAACAAATTAAGATGTTTTAATCTTCTAGTAAATTCCCACTGGGGGCGCAAGAATCGTTTTAAAATAAGTGTTTCGCATTTTATAATTATGTTTTGGATAAATTCTTTTTTTTTTAATTAAAAATTTCAATTAAAACAGCAACAATATGTTTTTATTATTATTATTATTATTGTGACCAGATTGAATAGTTGCCATGGTGAAAGTTCACATTTTTCAGAATAATTGTCTAAATTACGAGACGAACAAAATTCATATAAATGAATTTGACTCAGATTTTCCTCCTTAATTCTGTCTAAAACCCTCTTTTTTTTAATAAATAGCAAAATCAAACTGAGCTCTTTTAGATGACAAATTTATTCTCAAAAATCCTCTTTTCTCATATCAAAGAATAAAAACCCTTTAAATCTCAGTGTAAATGTGTGTAAAATATTAATTATAGGGACATGAAACCACAGAAATAAATTTACATGGACAAAGTTTTTATTTGTTTAGTGTTTTATTTATTTTTTTAAACTTTTTGTGAGCTAGAAGTCTAAAAAAACGTTTATTTAGAAGCAAATTGGAGAGGAAACAGTTGTTTTATAAATAGGATAATGCTTTAACTTCCCACCAGGGGGCGCAAGAATCTCATTTTAAATAAACGCTTCACTCAGTCACATTTAGAAACGAATCTTTTTGGTTAAATCATTTTAATGACATTTTGAATTAAAGCTGCGTAAATGCGTTTTCTTTGAGGCCAAATTGAATCATTTCCCATTTATTTGAATTTCCATTCAGACGCAGAAACACTCTTCAGGATAAATGTCAAACTAAATTAAATTGGGACTCAAACATCTCCTGTGTTTCCTTTCGGACTAAAACCAGTCAAACTAAAGGTGTAACGTCATCATTTGTCTTTGATCTGAATCTGGAGGAAGTCTCGGACCGAACAGGATTCTGGGTTTTATTAAACAAGCATCGTTTATTGAGAGACAGACGAGGGGACAAACCACACAGATGAGTTGGACAGGGGAGCAGCCAGGAGCGTTTGTCTCACAGTTTGTCCTCGGCAGCTCTTTATAAGCTCGAGTCATAAAACGGCTCCTCCACGGAGCGGACTGAGATTTTGAACTGGCGGCGCAGGTAGCCTCCGTAGCGCTTGTCCCACTTCAGGTTGTTCAGTTTGGGCCGAACCCTCCTCATGAAGCCCCCGTAGCGCTTCTGCAGCTCCTCGGGCTCCTGGCTCTCCTCCTGCTCCGCGGAGCTACTCCTCTTTGACTTGGGGCCGAATTTGCGTAAAAAGCCGCCGTAGCGTTTGGCGTAAGAGCGCAGGTCCTCCGCGTCCTCCTGAGGCGCGTCTCTCGCCTCCAGCCGCTTCAACAAGTCCTCGTACTTTTGGGGCAGCGACCCGGTCTTCAGGACGGAGTTGTCGCGCCACGGGAAGGAGGAAGAGGAGGAGGAGAGTTTGTTCTTGTTCTTGTCGATCCTCTTGATGAAGCCGCCGTAGCGCTTGACCAGATCCGCCTGCTGGCTCTCCTCCGCCTCCGCCGCCTCGTCCTCGGTGAAGTCCGCCAGGCGCGGAACCGGACCGCAGTTCTGCGGGTCCCCCTCACACTCCGCGCTGCAGGACTGCACAGCAGAGACACAACGGGACACGTTTAGTCTCACTGATCTTTAAACAGCTGCTTCTTTGAGGACATTTAAACCAAAAACGTTCTGATTTTCTTTTTTTTACCCATTTTTAGTCTAAAAAGTTCAGTTTTCTGCAACAATCCTTCCCTTATGACCAGTTTGTAACTGCTTTAAAACCTCTAGAATAAATCTATAAATCTCTAACTCTGGTTTCTGTTTTAAACACAAATCGACCAGAAGCCATCTCATCTCATCTCCTCTCCTCTCCTCTCCTCTCCTCTCCTCTCCCTGGAGTTGTGCGTAAAGTTGCTCACCAGACTGCTGAAGGCGGCGTCAGGGCGAAGCATTAGCTGCGCGCATTTCTGACACTCTGATGAGCACTCTGTGTGGATGGAGGGCGGCAGGCTCAGCATCAGCACCAGGACATACCACTCCATTCTTCACCAGATCCCTGGAGCGCAAACAGAGACGGCGCAGAGGTCAGAGGGACAGAGACAGGTTTATCAGATATGTAAAGATGGAAATGTCTATCCAAAATGTGCTCAGTCTCTCCGGATTAAAGTCAAACTCAACCTGCTGCTGCGTTTGGAGCTGCGCGTAAAGACGCACCGAGACAACAAACAGCCTCTGGAATGATTTGGGTTTAAAGTGAGCCGGTACCTTCAGGAGTTGGACAGATTCTTCCAGCCGTGTTTTGGACTCTCAGAGACGCATGGACCGGCTCGCTGTCCTCCGTCCAACGCTGCCGCCGCCGTTCGGTTCTCTTTATCAGCGGAGAGTCGCCTGTGTCATCAGAGCGGCTTCTGTTAGCGGACCAATGGGAGGGAGACGACCCCCCCACCGCCTCCCTGCTTCAGGAGGTCTGAACAACACCCACACCGAGAAGGCACCACCACCATCATCATCATCATCATCATCACTCCATCTCTGGAGTGTCTGGACCGAACCCCGGGCTGTAAATCACCCTGATGAGACAAAGAGACTAACAGGTAACCGAGATGGAAACTGATCCCAGAACAGCTTCAGGCTGTAAAACAAAGCAAGGTGGAAAAACACCCAAACTCTGTGATCAGGCGAGCATTAAGTGGCTCATAATGAAGATAGAGCAGTGACGTCATCATGTTTTAATCTCAAACTGAAAAAAATAATAATTCAAGCACCCAGTAAATGTGACACAAATAGTTACGCTTAATAAAAGCGATGAAGTTCTCTAGGATGAGTATTTGAGTTGACTATATTCACAAATCAATGAGGGATATTTGTGTGAAGCATACATATTTATATTAAGTTAAAAACTTTAAAATAATAAACATTTGACTGACAGATACAATTATTTAAATATTAATAATAATTTCTGCACTTTCAGACTATTTTACAAATGCATTACAAGAACTAAGTGATTTTAAAAAGTGAAATGATTAGAGAGATTTACTCCATTTTATTAGAATCAAACGCACTGTGAGACTGAATAGTAATAGCTAGATAAAGCAAATGAGTTGCTACTACTTAAAACTAGGGATGCACCGATACCGGTATCGGTTAAAGTTACCCGATACCAGGAACCGATACCAGTGGCTTCACTGTCTGTGACGTGATTTCTGTTGTAGTTTCCTATATTGAACACTAGGGGGACCTATTGAGCTAAAGAGGAACAGTGTGGGTTGAGAGCTGGAGATGGTGCCAAATAGTTCATTTTATTTGGTTAAAATGTGGAAAACTGCAATAATTTCACTGTGAAATCACAGAAAATTGTTATTTTTCACCTTATATTTTAGTTTTGTGATCATTTTTTAATTTTTTATTTATCTAACTCAGTCATTTGTTGTAAAAAGCAGAGAAGAAAAACATAAAACCTGTATTCCAATTTGTTGCATTTTTTTGTGTGGTAGAAGTATCGGTATCGGTACTCGGTATCGGCGAGTACTCAGATTTAAGTATCGGTATCGGATCGGTTTTGAAAAAAGTGGTATCGGTACATCCCTACTTAAAAACGTGTAAAAGTTCAAACTACTTTATTTTTCTAAGTAGTTTGAACAAGTTGCTTGATTGACTACTGCCCTGTAGTTAAAAAGCAGCTTTAGGTGTCAGTGCTGGCTTGAAATACTAATTCAAAGCTACACTCTAAAAAGTAAAACCATCATTTACTTAAATTCTTTGGTGTAACATTTTTACACCCAAGAATTTTGAGTAGATTTGAGATAAAGTAAAAGCCAATTTTATTTATATAATTGTCTCCAATCTACTCAAAATTCTTGAGCGTAACCAAAAAATTTAAGTAAATGATGGTTTTACTTTTTAGAGTGTGAAACATCAAGTGTGTTTATTCAACTTTGAGTTTAAGTTACTTAAAATATTTATCCAAGGCGATTAAATAAAGCGTGTTGTTTCAACTTAAAATTTTGAGTTGCAGAACTTTTATTTTTGAGTTTATTTGCTTAAAATATTTGACATAATCAGTTTCACCAAAATGTTTTAGTTCAATCAACTCATCAGGTTTTACAGTGTACTCATGTTTTTGAGCTGGTCCACACAGGGTTTTTTGTTACATTTACTCAATTTATGTGATATTTGTGACCATATGAATCATTCTGATGTAATTATTTAAACTTACTACTATTATTGTTTCAGTTTAATCAATTTGAGGACTTTTAAATTAACTCAATTTTTTTAAGTGTAAAAATGTTACACAGATTAAATTAAGTAACGTGCAGGAATTTTTTTCAGTGTGCACTCTAAAAAGTAAAACCGTCATTTACTTAAATTTTTTGGTGTCACATTTTACACTCAAGAATTTTGAGTAGATTGGAGACAAATATATTAAGTAAAAGCCAACTTTATTTATATAATTGTCTCCAATCTACTCAAAATTACTGAGTGTAAAAATGTTACGCCAAAAAATTTAAGTAAATGACGGTTTTACTTTTTAGTAAACCTTCGGTCTGATGATCTGATTATTCACCCAGACGTGCTGGAACTGCATGTCCCGGTAAACTCTGGTTCAGTAAAGTTCCTCCAGGTCAGACTCCATCACAACCACGGGTTTGGATGAAAAAATGCTCGCTTGTTTATTTCTCCTGAAAAACGTTCGTTGTCTGGATCATTTTTCGCCAAAGTCGCCTTGATTGACAGCCATCAGTCTCCCGCGACTGTGTCGTTATGGCTGACTTTATGTAACGTTCACTGACACCAATCTTGGCTCGGATATAAGAGTTACTATAGATTTGATCGCAGAAACACCGTTGGGAGAATAATATCATTGATGGAGGGGCCCTCTCTGGGCCCCCTGGAGCCCGCGGGCCCCGGTGCACCGACGGGCCCTAGCGGCTGTACCAAGCTTTAACTGCAGTGAGAGATTCTTGAACACAAGTTACGTCCTTCCTGAAGGTCACTGGGGCCGTTTTGTTCTGGTTCACAGGTGAAATGTTCTGAAACAGCTCACGGTGAGGATTGCTGTTTGGTGATCAGGATATGTTCACGACAGAGACGAGTAAAGTACGCCATCCTAAGAGAGAAAAAACAATATTAAACAGAGGAGGTTAGATGTTTCAACTCTAAAAGTCTTACAGTGTAACTCTGACTCTGAAATGTTAGCCTGATATGAACCAGGACAACAAGGACTCCATAATAATAATAATAATAATAATGTCTAACTCGTATTAATGAAACTCAGTTTACAGCTTTAGAAGGAAACGCCTTCAAGAAAATAAAAAGTTTACTTTTATTCTGAGGTCAAATTGAGAGCAAAGTTATAGAAACCAAAACACAGTTGAACTATTTTAAGATGCATATAAAAATAGGTAAATAACATATAATGATATTATAACTAATAAGTATTATTTTTACAGTGCATGGTGTTACAATCACGAAAGCTGTTGAGGAAGAACTTGTGTTATTTGATCTGTTCACAGAACAAGAGTCCTAAATGCACAAACTGAATGCTTAAAAACTACAGATCTCAACAGGAAGTGAGCCTGAAAAGGACTTCCTGCTCCAGCTGCGTGATTAGTAAAAACTTTTTTTAAGTTTTATTATTAAAAATCACCTTTTAAGAATCTGATTTGGACGACAGCTCCACTCGTATTCACCAGTAAATCATGTTGAGAGGAGTTCTGTTCTTTTGGGTTTCAAGGTCGAGTCTCGGTTCTGTCAGAGACGTGACTAATCTCTCCTCGCCTCGGAGGTCGTCGATGCCGTTTCAGGCTTTTGTTTTTATCAGAAAATGATCAGAATTAAAAGATCAGTAAATGGTTTTCCTAAAAAGAGAAGAACCACATCTGATTTATACGTTTTCCTATTGTTTAAGAGCAAAATAAATCCAAACAAAGCAAAGGATTCTTTTATTGAACAACGAACTTCTTTAAAGAAAAGAAAGAATCACATTCAGGAAGAGACTCTTCTAAAATGTAATAAATGTGGGAAATCAATTCACTACCTGAACTGTTAAAGTAAATAAATTCTGCACATTTCAAACCACATCAGTGTCCTTGACAGGTTGTGAGAGCAGAAATCCACCGTTCGCAGCCCTTCTGTCATCTTCTGCTCTATTCAAATCTGTCACTTCCTCTTCATCTGACGAAGAGGACTTCACTGTGAAAGGACTGCATGGATGCATAACTTAACACACCAAACTAAATAAAGTAGTAAAAGCTTTAATCGTGATATCATTAACAGAACGGAGTAAATGTCTCCACATTTTACATGATTAAATCTCCAGTTTCTGCATTAAAAACGGAGACAAGTCTGGAAAATTCCTCTTCAAACGGGTCATCTGAATTGTTCTGTTGTTTAACAGGATTCAGAGAAACACACGTTGTGTTTGTGTCGACTGAAGAGCTCAGTTTTTTTGTTTCTAAGTTTATATTCAGTTTCCATCTGACTGTGATGTTTTTAATATTTAATTTAAAGGCATACTATGCAGTTTTGGCTGTTTTTAGCTCCCCCTAGTGTCCGTTTTAAGTCACTGTCATAAAAACGTTAGCATTGTTTCTGCACAGAAACCCCAAAATCTACCTGTTAAATGTCTCCTCAGCCTTCACTGCTTTCTACAGGAGCGGTTCATCACTCAGTCAAAGAAATCAGCTGTTCAAGCAGGGAGAGATGGGAAAAATCAGGAGCTAAAAACACTCCAGAGCTAGCATAACAGCTAGCCACGTTGGGTTAGCCTAACCCTCTGAGATACGGGACTTTGTGAGACTCAGTGTTGCCAGATGTACGATAATTATCGTATTTGTTGGATAATTTAGCACTCTGTACGATCAATAATTCCATAAATAATTTGAGCCCTTTGTGGTGTGGAATTTGTGTAAGAGATGCTTGTTTAAATTGTCATTTTTTCAGTTTTTTCCCCATCTCCAATCTGCTTTTGTTCTTTTCCTTTCAACCCCCAACCTGACAGTGGGTGGAGGTGATCACTAAGGCTGTATGTAACCTCTGCACCTTGTTTTTAACATCTCAGTGATCTTAATAAATATGCTGACCTGTAATGATGCTGAGTCAAAGTCTGGTTACTGGTTTTAGTAAGTAAAGTTTATTTCTACAGCACCTTTCACAGACATAAATCACAAAGTGCTTCACATAAAAACAGAATTAAACCTGATTAAAAGACAAAGAACCAAAAGCATCAAGATAAAATATGAAAATGTTGTTTTTTTTAGTTTAGTTTAGTTAAACTTTATTCCTAGTATCAGCTCTAGAGAGAAGAGAAGAGCTGGACCGACGGATCAGGACTTCCTGTCCAGTAACACCAGGGCTCTGGTGAGGAAGGAGCTGAAGTCAAAGCCCTGGGTTTACTGGTCTGTCTAAACCCTCAGCTCTGGTCAGGAGATCAGGACTTAAAGATCCTGGATCCAAGAATCTGAGATGATTCTCAGAGCTGTTCCATCCTGGTCCTGGAGGGCCTGGACCTGCATGGTTTTTATGTTTTCCTGCACCAACACACCTGGTTGGCTCAGTGTGAGGGTTGATGAAGAACATGAGGACCTGCTGAAGAGAAGATTCAGTCACTGAGTCAGTGTTGGAGCAGGTCAACTGGTCAGAATGTTTCTTACACTGTCAGAAATAAAGGACAAGTATTGTACCTTTTTTTGTCACTGAGGTGGTACCCTCAAAAGTAGTTTTGTACCTTTACCTGGGGGGTATATCCTAAGGGGAACAAATATGTACATATTTATACTCCTTAGGGTACATACGTGTCCCCTAAGGGGTACAAATTTGTACCCTAAGGTACAGGTGTGACTAGTAAAAGGTACAAACTACAAGGGTAAAAATTTGTACCCCCAGTTAAGGTTCAAAATTATACCCTCAAAAGGTACAAATTTGAACCTTAACTGGGGGAACAAATTTTTACCTTTGTAGTTTGTACCTTTTACTAGTCACACCTGTACCTTAGGGTACAAATTTGTTCCCCTAAAGGGTACGTATTTGTACCCCTTAGGATACAACCCCCAGTTAAAGGTACAAAACTGTACTTTTGAGGGTACCACCCCAGTGACAAAAAAGGTACAATTCTTGTCTTTTCATTTCTGACAGTGTACTTCAGGAGGGACTCAAGGCAGAACTGTTAAAAAGATTTAATCAGTAATCCATGTAGTAAGAATCACACCCACTGGTGATGTCACACAGAGTGGGCGGGGTCACCAGAGACAGGAAGTAGTCCTCTGACTAGACTAGAGCAAAACTCATAGCTAGTCAGATCTAGGGACCGTGATAAATGATCAGTCATCAGAGGTAACTAATGAACCTAAACCAGAGTCAGAGGTAAAGCAGCAGCTCGTGTTTATAATCCTACAGAAGAGTTGGCTCTGTAATTCCTCCATCCACATTTTTATATTTTCCCTGTTCTGCTTCAGCAGGAGGATTTCTGAGCAACATAAAAACACTGAGGTTCATCCAACCAACCAAACACAGCTCTGATGCTTCTGCTCTCCTCCTGAAGGACGAGGCCGTTTGTTTCTGCTGCTTTCAATAAATGATTAATCTGCTCCTCAGGCTTCACACACACACACACACACACACACACAGAGCGAGTACAGTGCAACATGCAAACCAGATATTTAATCATTGAAGCTTTATTAGAATTTACCAGCTACATTAACTCGTTTCACCTGAATTTTCCCTCAGATTTGGTAACTGATCCTAAAAAACTATCAAACGATTAATTAAAGAGGTCGTTGGAAAAAAAACAAATGTGTTTATTGGTGAACTATTTCAGCCCAAACCAACCAAACGCTGAACCATATCAGACAGTCAGTGAAGGAGAGCAGATACGAGCCTTAAGGTCTTTGCCGTCCTTCTGCTATTATTCTGTCATCTGTTCATTTCCAACAATTATCCGAGGTCCCAGACCCAGGAGAGAAACCTAGACCTCCATGTCCCAGCATCACCTGGGGGATCCAGAGGATTTCTAATCCGACCAGTGATCTGAACCAGGGTCTCCTCTTAGGACCTTTTAAAATACATTTTAAATGGATGGAACGTCTGATTGGTCATAACACAGCAGCATGTGGTAGCATGTGCCAAAATCCCCCACAATTCCCCCTGTTGGCGTTCTGTTCTGAGCTTCAAGGGCTGCCAGGTGCGTTCCAGTCACAGGTGTGAGACTGGCCCCTGATTGGCTGGTCCTGGACGTGTCAGAGCAGGGGTGTCCAACTCAAGTAAGGCCAAAATAAAAAACTTGGTCCAAGTTGAGGGTTGACCTCAGTCCGTTCACATTTTTTAAAAGTTTCTCGTGTTTTCAGATTACATCTTTTTCACAAATATGAGTAAACGTCAAAGATTCCAGTAAATATTCGTTTCTCATTTCTTCCTCTCAACATTTTTTGCTGATTTTTCGAATGAAAACATTTTACCACACATCATCAAAACTGCAAAATTCCTTCACGAAAATACAAATGTACAAAATTCCACCATAAAATATTCAAAAGAAATACAGATTAATATCAATTGTTACCTGAATCTGAGCTGATGGATGCATCATTCAGCGGCTTTAGATGGGAAATGCATTAGTCTCCATAACACTGGTGTTCTATTTAATTACGCAGATTAGTGGTTACACGTCTTCACTGACCAGCATGGAGGCCTTTAAAGGCACACTATGTAACTTTTTCATATTTTAAAATCTTTTTCTTGAGCCAGTATGTCCTAATATGACCCTGCAGGGCTAGCTGTAATGCTAGCACCGGAGTGTTTTTAGCTCATAGGTCCTGCTTTTTTTACACAGCTGATTTCTTAGAATGGGTGATGAACCGCTCCAGAAAGCAGTGAAGGCTGAGGAGACTTTTCAACAGTTAGAGTTAGGTGTTTCTGAGCAAAGACAATGCTAACGTTTTTACAGCGGTGATTTAAAACGGACACTAGGGGGAGCTAAAAACAAGCTAAACTGCATAGTGTGCCTTTAACATCCAGGCATTATCAATGGATCTGATCCAGAACCAGCTGGTAAAGAGTTCTGGATCAAACAGATGTTTTTACAGCTGTACTGGTTGAAATTCGTCTGGAGTTTCACTTTGAGATTTGACCTCTTTTCCTGTCAATGGTTAGAAACTCGTTTTGCTGCAGCTCGCAGTCTAAATAGAACCTGATCAGGAGCCAGTCAGAACATCGGCTTCTCAGGGAGCAATGCATTATGGTCCACTTCTACCAATGTAGTGAACAACGTACGTATGTTGTTTTAAAAACCAGAAAATGTGTCACTGATCTACAGCAGTTTACTTCCTGATTCTAGAAACCCCGCCCACTTGGAGTGATGTCACAAGTGGGTGTGGATAAAAAAGTCACTTCCGTTGATTTGAATCAACTCTGTTTATTTGATTTATTTTTGTCATGTTTAGCTATCAGTACTTTGTGTTTATGAGACGTAAACCTTGATCTGTGTTTAATCCTGTTTAAACAGCAGCTGCTTTACGCCGGACGACGTCTCCCGTCCCAGTAATGAACCAGTTAAAAACCAGCACAGCTCCTCCGTACCTCACCGTCCTTTAACGTTAATATAAAATAGGCTCTTTAACAAGTCTTTGACTCTTGTGATGGTGTGCAGCAGGTCTTCTCTTCTTAAACAGCTGGTGATGAAAGACATTTTCTTTTGTCTTTGGTTGAACGATGCTTCGTCACCATGGGAACTCAGTCAGATCCTGAATAGTCGTTTTAATTATTGTTTTTAATTTGGCAGCTTCAGATTTGCTAAGAAGCAAAAACACTTGAACTTTCGTCTGATTTCATGGTAACTGCAGGTCAGTCTGGGAGTTTGTTCAGTTCTCAACAGGTTAAACATCACGTCTCATCTCACTCGGAAAATAAGAACCTGTCTTTAGTTCTGATCCTGACTCACTTGTATATCAAGGTCAGCCTTTGAGGCGGCGTTCAGCCCCAAAAATAGCTCTTCTTTTAAAGAAGCAGCAGCAGGCTGCGTACGCTCGTTCCTCTGCTGCCACAACGCTGGAGGGTTCGTTAGAACGGGAGGGGTTTGCAGGAAAACACGACGCGTTGATTCAAGGCTAGAGGACAACCTGGACCAATCCTGATCTGGGTAGAGGTCAGATCTGCTCCTCCTCATTGAAAGGAGTCAGCTGAGGTGGGTCAGTCATCTGACTTCCTGGTCTCCTCCCTCTGGACGTTTTCCAGGTACTGGGAAGCAAACCAAGAGGGATGATCTATCCTCCCTGGTCTGGGAACACCTTGGGATCCAGGAGGACCTGGAGAGTGTCTCTGGGTTTTAGTCCTGGACTTAACCTTTAACAAATGGTTGGAAATGGATGGAGAATTTACAGAAGCTTCCAAATGATTTGTGGAGTTGAACTTAGATGTTTCTGGAGGGGAAAGTCCCTGCTAGTTTTACCTCCTGTAACTAATATAATAAAAACACGCTTTTATAGAAATAGTTTATAGATGGAGAAACCTCCAGTCCCTCCCCGTCGGACCGTCCAAAACTGAGACGAGGTCCCGACCTACAGAAATGTTTGACTCAGTCACTGTGTGGTGGTTTAACCAGAGCGCTGCTGGAGCTGAATCTATCAGAACCTGGGAGTCAAAAGAAGACAGGAATCCTCCTGCAGGTTGCTTAGAAACCTTTTGGCTCTTGTTATGGATGAGAGAATGTAACGTTTAACAGTCAGAGAGCTTTAACACTTCTAACAGCTTCATGTCGTCTTCAGGAGGAATTCAACCTGTTCACTGTGTGACAGAAGGCTCTGAACAGCAACACTTTACTATGAATACTTTACTTTAAATACAGTTTTTCTCCTGAGGCTCACCTTTTGTTTAAATGTTATAAATCAATATTTTCGCTGAAAGATTTTACATTTATCTGCTGCTGGAGATATTTAGGCTTGTAAAAAAAACATCAAAATGACCTTAAACTACCTCATGCTCTGTTTTTTATTTTTAATAAATTTGCAAAATTCTCACACAAAGCTTTTTCATGTCATTATGGGGTGTTGTGTGTAGAATTTTTAAGGAAAAAACAAGATTTTAATCCATTTTGGAATCAACCTAAGAATATGTGGTCAAAGTGCTGTGAATACTAATGGATGCACTGGAAAACTCCAGGAAACTCAGGAGGATGTAAGAGGGTCTGATGGCTGTCAGACCTGTTTTCTCATCAGCCTTAAAGAGAGGCTGATGGGTAACTACGACAGGTTGGAGGACTTTTTGCCATGTTCAGTCTTTTCCCCTTGTGTTTTCCATGTTCCTCCTCCTGTGTCCTGTCCGGCCTCGCGACTGAAATAAACTCTGACACTAATGTTCAGTGCAGGCATGGACAGTCTGAACCAGGTCTTAACTCTAACAAACAACTGAAATCACTCACCAACTGTCAAGTTTATTGAATCAGGACACATGGGATCAATTCTCAGGGTTATCTCAAAGCTGTCAAGAAGGATTCTTTGAAAAAAATATCCATTTAGCTTCCTCCATGAAAAGAACTCCCTCCTTGTTGCGAGCTTCTGGGTCAAGACCTGATCTGAGTCGATTCTCCGGTCTTCTGCGCGTGCTGTGGTCGCTATACGTCTGCGCCCCGGGCCTCTCCTATACTTTGTATTGAAGGGGGCTCCAGTGCACATGCACCAGTTATAACATAGGTCTATGGTAAAGATTCATGCACAGAAGAAACAGGAAGTACATCTCATGACAGTTTAAAACTACACCTAAATACAGATTATACACAGCACTTATAGTATAATGATAGATCGTTTAGTTACATTTTCATGTTTTTTTTGTGATTCCAAGCGTCTTCATCTTCCTCCTGTGAGACTGGTGGGGCTGCGCCCTAGCGCCCCCTATTGACGGGCCGCCACTGGTCCTGCACTAATCCTCCACAGGTGTATCTCATCTCCCTGGTCACCTCCCTCCCTATATATGCTGTTTAGTTCAGTCAGTTTCTCATGTTGTCTACCTGAGCTCTGTCCAGCCAGTAGAAAGCTGTTTTTTGGTTTCACCTCACCTTGTTCCTACCTCCATCCTCCTCACCTTGTTCCTACCTCCATCCTCCTGCACTTGGGTCCTGTATGTACCCCAACAATGACACTTTTGTTAAATATTTTTTACAAATAATTCTATTTTTTCCCCACTCAAAACATATTCTTGTCAGATTGTCAAATCCAAATTAAACTTTTGTTAAAAGAACTAATGGATAAGAGTGTGTTTTAAAGGCACACTATGTAACTTTTTCATTTTAAAAATATTTTTCTTGATCCAGTCTGAGCTAATCTGACCCTTTACAGGTTAATAAAAGTCCCTCAGCCCCATCTGCTGCTTGGATCCAGAATACCACGTTTGTAACTTCTGAGTCTCTGGTCCGGTGCCCTGAAGTCTGTAGTGTTGCCAGATTGGAAATGTTAAAGTATCGTACCAGGATCTTAAAAGTATCGTATTTTAAGAAAAATTATCGTACACTACTAAGTTACAGCCTTAACCCAGGTTTTAATATCAGTATATCAAACACTGTTCAAAATTCTAATCTTTAAAGTAGTTTTAGCTTTAAATAATCTGACACAATGATTAAAACAACAAAAAGTGCTGACAAGGCAGTAAAACAACTTAAACACCAAATGGAAGCATAAAACCAGCACCAAGCTAAAGGACCTGGAGAAGTGGGAGGAACGAGGCTCCTGAACGCACCACGGAGAGAAATGAGGCACCTGAACGCACCACGGAGAGAAATGAGGCACCTGAACGCACCACGGAGAGAAACGAGGCACCTGAACGAACCACGGAGAAAAACTAGGAACCTGAACGCACCACAGAGAGAAACGAGGCACCTGAATGCACCACGGAGAGAAACGAGGCACCTGAACGCACCACGGAGAGAAACGAGGCACCTGAACGCACCACGGAGAGAAACGAGGCACCTGAATGCACCACGGAGAGAAACGAGGCACCTGAACGTACCATGGAGAGAAACTAGAAACTACAGAAACTTACTCGTCTTTGTCTCTTTGCCTGATCCTGAAGTTTGTTTTCTAATCTGAAACTCTGACGTGATAAAAGCAAAACTAGAAGAGATTTATGAGGGAACAAGTACTTCCCCACTGCTCTGTGGGTCAAGTTAAGGAAAATATATTTTATGACTTTAAAAAATAATTCTGCAGGAAAATTTCTTCTTCCTTTTAGTATTTTATTTTCCGTTTTAGCCACTTCTTGCCCACTGACACATATCCGCCACTTGAATATTGTCCTGACCCTCCAACACTCACACACACACACACACACACACGCACACGCACACACACACACACACACACGCACACGCACACGCACACACACACACACACACACACTTGGTATGCGGCGATGTGTGTGTCCTGAGGTTTTATAAACGCTCTGTTTGAGCAGCCTTGTTTGCATTCTTCAGTAACCTGGAGACACCTGCATCTCTCAGGGTTCAACTCCCACATGCTGCTGGTTTTAAACACACACATAAAGCCACTGTTATCTTCCATGTTATGGTTTACAGCACAATCGCACCCTGTTGCCTTGTATTGTTTGTCTTGTGTTCAATGAGCATAAAATAACCGTATTTACTTCCCACTTCCTCGCTCCTGTCTGCAAACACACGACCATCGTGACACAGTGGCCCACTGAGTGTTTGAGGAGTAACCTCTCTCCGGGGCGCTTCCACGCATCATCCACATCATCATCGTCTCACACACACACGCTAACCCCCCCATCCCCCGCCCACTGACTCCTCTGTGACGCCTCACACCTCCACCAATGAAGAAGATCTGTTAGGAGACAAAAGCGAGGTGAGCGCATAAGCGACAACAACACCGCCAACCTGAGCTCCGCGCCGAATCTGGTGTGAAGGTAACCATAGCAGCCGTAAAGAGAAGCTGCCATCATAACCAGAAATAAACCTTCTTGATGGGCGGAGGATCACTTTATGCATTTTCACCTCAATGAATAGAGACACGAAGCGAAGGTGGTGACGACGGGCAGGGAAGTCTCAAAAACAAATAACTTTCATTTACGTCACTCTCCTATTTGCACACACGCACACACTGCTAATGACATTATGAAAGGTGAGTTTTTAGGGTTTTTAGCGTTGAATCTGTGAGGACTGTGGTGCTAAACACTACAGAGGTGCTGTGAAAAAGCCTCTGAATGGAAGATAACTCAAAGCAAAGCAGCCTTGATTGCAGCTGAATGAATGAGCTCTGGAACGAACAATATGGACGTGTGTGAATGGGAAGCCTCGGAGGTAAAATGATGTTCAGCCTCCTTATGGAGAATTTAAATACTCAGGTTTTATGCGCAATATTCCTTCTTTACTGCACGACTAACCAAAACATAGAGACTAGTGCTCTGAGCTGTTAAAATAGACTTTTGATCACTTGTAATAATAATTAATGAGTTCTCATAACATCAGCTGATTGGTCCAAATGGTGGCTGACACTTTATTAGTTAACTCAAAATGACAGTTTGGGTTTTTTTAGAGTGTAGAGAAAAACCTATGCAGCCTGAAGACAAACAGTAAAAACAGAACAAGAAAAAACAATTAATGTTTTTTGCATTTTAAAAATGTTTTTGGGACAATAAAGGTTATTATTGTCATTATGTAAGGTAATAATGTTAAACATACATAGTATTTTTTTTAGTTGGCTTCAGTGTGTGGTCCTCATTAATAACTGACAGAACAACAAAATGATTCAAATCTCCTGTCAAAGTGTTGGATGTGTAAATACTTTCATTTAGTTGTTAGAAAAGGAGGAAAATAATTATAATCAGGCAAAAACAAAGATGTCCTGAAACAAAGCCCTGGGGTCCTCCTCTTAGATGTGATTAGTTCTCATAATGAACAATTTAACATCATACATTTTATTATCAGCTTTTTCTGAGTCTTGTTCACCTTGAACAACATTCAAATAGAAACTAAGGTAAAACAAAAATTAAGATTTTTTTGACATCCTGTGTCGCGTTAAAACTCTTTAAGTTTATTGCTGCATACTTCTGTAAAATCACCAGCTTCGTTTTGTCGGTCTTAATCGGAGATGCCTTCACTTACCAGTGTTTCACAGGAACTTTCTAGGTTCATACGTATCTTGATATTGACGAATTGAAGTCTGAGTCGGGAATAAGACTTTAAAGGATTTATTATAAAAGAAGACGGACAAACAGTTACAAACAGACGAGCTGAGGTAGCGAGGTTATAGCTTTCGTCAACATGGTGGTAAAGTGTTCTAAAGTTGATCTTAATTTGAGAGTTTAACGACCTGAGCCTCATGATGGTTTTAAGACCAGGGCGTTTACCTAAAAGGGAGTTTTAGTTGCTGAGGGAGAAAGGGAGAGCTACTTTGATGTGATACGTTACGTGTGGAGTTGTACTTATCAAAGTAGGCCTCATGTTACCAGATTATGGAGTTCTTACTGTAGCCGCTCTGGGATCGAACCCGTCGGAGAGTCAGATGGGACGGCGTGGAGGTGGAAGATTCTCCCTCGGTCCGGGTCGGGCGCCTGTGGAGGTCGGGGACCGCCGTGGGCCACGGAGATCGTCCTTGGATGCGGATTAGTAACTCCATTTCTGATCGGCAGCACCAGCCGGAGTTTTCTTCCCCATTTTGGGTGAGGAGAAGCAGACAGGTGGTGTCTGACTTCAGGGAAGAGAAGTGAACATCGGCCTTAAACGGGGTTTGAGACCCGAACAGAGGTAGACCGGCAACTTTGAGCACACCGTGTAGCGGAGAAAAACGGTGAGCGTCCCTTCTCGTCACTGGCTGAACGAGAACTGACGTGTCTCAGACGTGATACGTCTGTTGAAGGAACTGTGTGTAACGTGGGCCAATCAGAGAGGGTTTTAACAAACATGTGACCCAGGTCTTTATTGCTTTAACCTTTAGCGAAGTAAAATATGAAATACCACTGAAGCTGGATCAAACATTCATAATACAGTGGAAAGAAGTGCATTAATCATATTAATGCATTTCTGGACAGTGGATTAAAAGTAGTGTGGTTTAGAAGGAGACATCAGGAAGTCTTTGAGTTTATTATTAAAGAGTCCCGTGGAGGTCTTCTGGAAAAACGATCTGGATACCTGGGAATGTTGATTCAGGTTAAAACATAATAAAAGTGTCACTGTAATCCAAGTTATTGGGAAAAAGATGATTATTGTTTGTGTGATGTTCAAGGGGTCAGAGGTTATAGCGTATTTGGTAACGCTACACCTGTATAGGTTACACTGGTTTGGAGCTGTTTGTTTTTACCATAGAATGAATTTTAAAAGTCATTTTAAAAGTTTTTACCCAAACTGCATTATTCTCAGATAAAGTGGGGATTCATAAAATGAGTTTCCTTTAGAGAGGACTTCCTGAGTAATGGACTTTGTGCCAACACAAATAAAAGCTTTGATTGGATGTTTAGGTATAAAGGAGCTGCTGGTCGTCAACACAAATATGAACAACAAACAAAAATAAAAATTCAGTTAGAGATTCCCACACTCCTTCAGTTCCTTGAACTCCAAGGTTTCACAGCAGAGGGATTTTTTTCTTGTCACTCTCCTGAGACACAACGAAGACAGAAAGGAGATGAAAAAGGTAGAAAAAGACTTTACATCTATCTGTCTCTCCGTCCATCATCCATTCATCCTTAGTGTTGAATTGTAGAGGTATCGGTCCAGGACTGAAACGAAGACCTAAGACCCTTTAGCTCCTTTTGGAGAAACCCAACTTGTTCTCAGACCAGAGAAGACCTAAATCCCTCCAGTGAGTTCTGGATCTGACCCAGGATCTCCTCCCAGTGACTGGAAAACCTCCAGGGAGGCGACCAGGAGACATTCCAGATGTCTGACCCACCTCAGATGACTTCTTTGGATGAGAAAGAGCGGTGGCTCTACTTAGAGCTCTGACCTCTGAGGCTGAGCCTCATGATCCCAGAGCTTCTCTGCTCTTTCTTCACCTTCACAGACTGGAGCAGATGAAGGCCACGGTTCATCAGAACATCATCCTGCCACACTGAAACATGTAGGATCAACTTAATTCTATAGTGAACATTGGTTGCACACAGATATTTTGCTTTGGCAGCAACTTAAATAATTGAGTCAAATGAACACAAATTATTCATGTTAAACCAACCTGTGAATCTTGTGTTGATGAAGTGTGATGAAATGAGATGAGATGAAGTCATTTGATCTCATACACTCTAAAATGTAAAACCATCATTTACTTAAAGTTTTTGGTGTAACATTTTACACTCAAGAATTTTGAGTAGATTGGAGACAATTATATTAAGTAAAAGCCAACTTTATTAATATAATTGTCTCCAATCTACTCACAATTCTTTAGTGTAAAATGTGACACCAAAACATTTAGGTAAATGATGGTTTTACTTTTTAGAGTGTAGACCATTTTGACCCAACACAATTTTTCACTTTATTCCAACACGATTCAATAACTTTCACTCCACTTTATTTGGTCACTTAAATACTACATGTTATCTTCATATCAGATGATGGTATATTCTACACTGTAAAAAGAGAACATTGGTCTAACCTAAAAAAACAGGGGTCTAACTTTAAAAAATTGAAGTAATCGGTCACAAGTAGTTTAATTAGGTTTATCCAAGTAAATCTTTTTAAGTTTACTTTGAACAAACTTAATAAATTAACTTTGAAAGAACTTAATTTAATGTCTTGTGACTGATTACTTCAATTTTTTAAAGTTAGACCCCTGGTTTTTTTTTTTACAGTGTACACTCTAAAAAGTAAAACCATCATTTACTTAAATTTTTTTGGTGTAACATTTTACACTCAAGAATTTTGAGTAGATTGGAGACAATTATATTAATAAAGTTGGCTTTTACTTAATATAATTGTCTCCAGTCTACTCAAAATTCTTGAGTGTAAAATGTTACACCAAAAAAATTTAAGTAAATGATGGTTTTACTTTTTAGAGTGTAGTGTCAGATACTATATATCCCAAATGGAGGTCTTTTAACAGATTGTATTATTCTCTTCCAGGATGGTTGCCAGTAACCTTTCAAAATAAAATGTCTTATTTCAATGCAGTGACAGAATTAAACTAACACTACTGCTCTACTGAAACAAATCAACAGTTAATAATCAATCTCAGCACAATTCAATCACTTTATAGAAATTAGACCTTTTGTTTTGGGAAAAGGTTACAAGCAACCATCTTGGAAGAGAACATTCTGCTGAAGGCCTTTATTGTCAAGTTTAAATTAAATGGTTATAATGGTAACAATTTGATGCAACTATTGAACTGATTTGAAATCTAGAAACGTTACCATTAAATGGCATGAAAAACGCTTTTCTATTAACTTTCTTCATCATTTAGATGACCCATTTTACCTCAGGTATTTATTGAAAAACCAGGATCAACAGTGATACAGTGAATGTCAGAAATCCCAACACCCAGGTTACCATGGAAATGCGTCGCCACAGACAGGGATGATGCAGGAATGTTTGGATGTGATGTCATGGGGTTGTTGGGCTGCATTCCAAACTCTGGTGCTTTGATTGGGTCAAAATGATGGAAAATATTTATTGGAAAAGTAAAGTTCTCTATAAATAAAATGAAATACATTTTTTAAATGTATTTATAATTTTCTCTAAACGACAATAAAACAACGTCTAAAAAGCTCACTTTGTGGTTTGTCTCCATTTTGGTCCCTTGATATTTTTTCTGCGTGTTTGAGGAGGGGAACAGTGACTTTCTGTTGCGATCCCAATAAATGATTCATGAAATGGACACCTGCTCGACTTTCTACATTTACTTGATCTAGCTGCGTCGCAGCGTGATGCTGAAGCTTCCTGTGAGCAACCTAAAAGCCTTCTGCCATTTCCTGTCCAGCAACACGGAGCGCTTCTCTTTGCACACGCGATCACAGGACTCCCTGGCAGGACTTCAGTCCTGCTGCATCACCTCTTCAGAGTGACCGCACATCACAAAGGTCAAACTCTGGGGAAGTGAAAACTGCTGTTTTGACAACATTACTACCTGTAACAGTTTATGTTGTCAAACTGGTAGTTCTACGTTTTAGAAATAAGATGTTTGGATCTTAGATCATCAGGAATTTAAAGGGATACTTATATAAACTAGCTGAGGAATAGTCGTAAAGTTAACTAGCTGAGGTCTAGTCATACAGTTAACTAGCTAAAGACTACTCATACAGTGGCCCTGCGATGGACTGGCGACCCGTCCAGGGTGTCCCCGCCTCTCTCCCCTTGACTGCTGGAGATAGACACCAGCTCCCCCGCGACCCTCTGTGGAGGATGAAGCGGTTAAAGAGAATCGATGGATGGATGGATACTCACACAGTTAACTAGCTGAGGACTAGTCATATACATTTGAATTTCATCAGGTCGAGGTAGTGCAGGTGGAAAGATTGCTGAGATCCTTGGCTCTGAGTGGGTCGGTGGGGATAGATAATTTAGATAGTAGGCTCTTACAATTATCCGCTAAATATATTTCTAGACCAGTTTGTCATATATTCAACAGGTGTTTGACTGGTGGTGTGTATCCAAAGCTTTGGAAGGAGAGTAAGATCATTCCACTACTCAAAGATACCAAATCAACTTTCTGTGGTCCAAATAGCAGGCCTATCAGCATTTTGCCAACTCTAAGCAAGCTAATGGAAAAGACTGTATTTGAGCAGGTGCAAGATTACTTTACCAAAAACGATTTGTTTACCATGTTTCAGCATGCTTACAGGACGGGTCATTCCACCTGTACTGCAATGACACAAATGTCTGATAGTTGGTTAGCATCAATAGACAATTCCATGCTAGTGGGTACAGTACTACTGGACTTTAGTGCTGCCTTTGATGTGATCGACCATGAAATTTTAATCTCTAAACTAAACAGCTATGGCGTTACCTCCTCTGCTATCAAGTGGTTTACAAGCTACTTGTCGGAGAGGTTCCAAAGGGTGTATTTTAATGGCGCATTATCTTCCAGAAAGCCCCTGCAATGTGGTGTCCCCCAAGGAAGCTGTCTAGGACCTTTGTTATTCTCTATTTTTACTAACGATATGCCGTATGTACTCAGTAAGGCCACACTGACAATGTTTGCTGATGATTCAACAGTTTATTATGCTGCTCCCACATCAAGTTCTGTCCACTGAGATCGGCAGGGTATATAGTTGGATCATGACAAATAAACTAGTTCTAAATATTTCAAAAACATTGTGTGTAATATTTGGTTCGAGGTATAGACTATTAGCTAATCCCAAATTAAATTTACAGGTAAATGGTCAAAGTATACAGCAGGTTAAAAAGGTAAAGCTACTTGGACTCTGGCTTGATTGTTCACTGTCGTGGTCTGACCACATCAACATTGTTGTAGCAAAGATGGGCAGAGCTGTTGCAATAACACGCAAATGTGCACCATTTCTTAATTCACAGCTGCTTAGTCGGGTTGTTTGTTCACTGGTTTGATGTCATTTAGATTACTGTTCAGCTGTGTGGTCTGCTGTGTCCAACTGTCTTTTAAAAAAACTACAGGTAGCTCAAAACAAGGCTGCAAGACTGGTTCTTGGTTGTTCCTTAAGAACTAATACCACCGAAATGCATAATCGTCTTTCATGGCTGATGGTCAAGCAAAGACTATCTGCTAATACGCTATTGTTTTTTAAAAGAATTATTGACACCCAGACTCCTACAATGCTCTACAATAATATAATTTTCTGTTCAAATGTGCATTCCCAGTTTACTAGAGGAGCTATGAGCCGACTGATTACTTTACCTAAACCTAAGACGGATTTTATGAAGAGAACTGTGTTTTTTAGATCTATTTTATTGTGGAATAATCTTCCGGCTGAGGTTCGTGATGATAAGGGTAAATTAGGCTTCAAAAAGAAACTAAGACTGCACCTGTACGCAAAATCGTAAACATCATCTGGATCAGTTAATCGAGTGGTTGTTATATGTGCTTTGATTTTACTTATTTTTTATCTTAAATCAACTGAAGTTTATGTCTTATTGTTCTGTTTTTTAATCCAATAGTGATTGTGTACAATAGTTTTTAATAGTTTTTAGATTTTAATGTGATTGTGTTGCATGTATTGCTTGGACCCCAGGAAGACTAGCTGTCGTCTACCCGTCAGCTAATGGGGATCCTTTTTAATAAACAAATAAACAAATATAGTTAACTAGCTGAGGACTGGTCATACAGTTAATCAGCTAAAGACTACTCATACAGTTAACTAGCTGAGGACTAGTCATATAGTTAACTAGCTGAGGACTAGTCATACAGTTAATTAGCTAAAGACTACTCATACAGTTAACAAAGACTAACTTGTCATACAGTTAACTAGTTGAGAACTAGTCATAAAGTTAACTAGATTAGTCATACAGTTAACTAGCTGCAGATTAGACATACAGTTAATTAGCTGAGGACTGGTCATACAGTTAACAAAGACTAGTCATACACTTAACTAGCTGAGGACCAGTCATAAAGTTAACCAGATTAGTCATACAGTTAACTAACTAGCTGAGGGCGGGTCATACAGTTAACAAAGACTAGTCATACAGTTAACTAGCTGAGGACTGGTCATACAGTTAACTAGCTGAGGACTAGTCATACAGTTAACTAGCTGAGAACTAGTCATAAAGTTAACTAGATTAGACATACAGTTAACTAGCTGTGGATTAGACATACAGTTAACTAGCTGTGGATTAGACATACAGTTAACTAGCTGAGGACTAGTCATACAGTTAACTAGCTGAGGACTAGTCATACAGTTAACTAGCTAAGGACTGGTCATACAGTTAACAAAGACTAACTTGTCATACAGTTAACTAGTTGAGAACTAGTCATAAAGTTAACTAGATTAGTCATACAGTTAACTAGCTGCGGATTAGACATACAGTTAATTAGCTGAGGACTGGTCATACAGTTAACTAGCTGAAGGTTCTGGCTCTGGTCATTGATCAAAGCCAGAACATTTAGGTAATCTGCTAAGAAGACGTTCTCTGACAGAATAAACCAGAGTAAATGTTGATGTTGGAGCTGAAACCGCTGATTTGACCTGCTACCCTGTTAGATCAGAATCAGACGGCGCTCATGTTGTGTTTTTTTAACAATCTGTTATTGGAACCCAGAGGCTGCAGCTCCTCGTCTGGGTGTAGATGAGCTCGTTTCTCACCAGGAGCTGTTGGTCTGTTTGGCGGGGGAACGTGTGAAGTCTCGTGTCAGGATGCCACCTGGTTCCAACACCTCGTATCTCCACCTGCATGATGTGGAGTGACAGAACACACTCACAGGATCTGACAGAGAATAAACTTTAAGTTGTTTCCTCCTCAGATCCAGTCCAAACACTCACAGGGAAACCATCAAGGTCCAGGCCATCAGGACTGGAGGTCCTCACTCATCGGAGCGCTGACTTCATCGCTTTGGTTTCAGAGTTAAAGGACAGGAACCTGTGAACAGGATCAGATGTGACCGACTGTTCAGGCCTTCCATCACCTGGTTTGTTTCACAGCAGAAAAACCTAAAAGGACTTCATTTTAAATGCTGTGTCTATAATAATAATAATAATAATAATAATAATAATAATAATAATAATAATAATAATAATAAAACCTGTAACTCTAAACCTGAATCTACAGCTGCTCTTCTCAAATAGAGGAAGGATGAATTTTATTTTCATTTAAATGTTTTTGAATCTATATCAAAATACGTGTTTCAAAACAATTACTTTTCTTAAAAAATAAATTTTATTTTGAATTATATATTTTATTTAAATGTAACATGATTTATTTGAATCCAGATTAAAATTAAATTGAATAGAAAAAAGTTTAAAAGTTTAATTGCATTAAAAATTAATTTTTTTAGAAAATAATTTAAAATAATGTTTATATTTTTTTCTCTGAAAGATACAATTTAATTTAAATGGACACAGTTTAATTCCAGATGTAAATTTTTAATTAGGTTGTTTAAAAAACAAGCATTTATTTGAATTTCCATATAAAATTAAATGTAATTGAAAATAATTTAGTTTAATTTATTATAAAGTTTAAGATATATTAATAATAATAATAATAATAATTATTATTATTATATTAGAGCATATTTTATAATATTTTGGTTATTTCATATTTTAGCTTTAAATTGTTATTAATTTTATTCTAATGTGATTTTTAAAATTTTTAAATGTTTTTGGGGTACATTTTTTTGTCTACCTTTTCTTTGTAATTTTTTTTGTTTTAATTTAACTTAATCATTGTAATTTGATGTAATTAATTTTGAAGTATTTAATTTATATTTATTTACATTGATCTGTTTTAACAATGACATTATAGCCTCGGAGTGGACTATCGAGAGCCAGATTCCTGATGGGCCGGCTGGGTTTATGGGCCGCGGGGGTTGGAAGTAAATCATAACGATATTTATTTAAACTTTGTGGGACTCGTTTCTCTCTGTCTGGGCCCCTGTTAGTTGATCTCATCCAGCCCATGTGTGAGGCAGTTGGAAAATTCAATATCTATAAAATCTATTAAAAAAAACTTTTCTGCCTCAAAGTAAAAATCCAAACTTCAAAACCTCCTTTCAGGTTGAGATCAGCTTCTTCAAACTTTTATTTATGACTTTCCGGCAAGGAAAGAATGTTTCCCTTTAAAAAAAGCTGCTGGCCCCTCTCTCTAATGTCGGTCTGGAACCGCCACTGTTTCCGGGCCTTTTTGCACCTTCCTCTCTTCATGTTTTCAATCCCTTTTCTCAGAGTCGCTCCAAGTTATAACACAAAACTTAACGTGGACATGGATGGTTGGATGTGTGGAGGATGGTTGTTGAAGTCAGTAGCACCTTTAAATGGTAAATGTCCTGTATTTATAGAGCGCTTTCTAGAGTGTTGAACACTCCCCAAAGCGCTGTACAACACAGCAGTCATTCACACTCACACCCTGGTGGTGAGGAACTACGTTGTAGTCACAGCTGCCCTCGGGCACACTGCCATGCACCTCCAAGTCCCTCTGACCGCCACCAGCAGGCAAGGTGGATGAAGTGTCTTGCCCAATACCGTGCCAACTTGTGATGGTAACGTGGAATTAGTGATAGAATGACAGATTAGGGGACACAGTTTTAGCTCGCAGAATCAGAAAGATCAAGGGTAACGCACTGAGTAGCTCTGCTCTAGAGCAGTGGTTCCCAAACTTTTTGGCTTCTGACCCACAAAATGACAGTGGCAGAGACTCGTGACCCCAACCATCACTGGCAAAATCTACAAATACTGCTAATAAACGAATTAAACAAGGACATAAGGACACCACAGACATCTACAACTATTATACCATGTTTATTCAACTGTTTGTAACAGTTTGTAGGGGCAAATACATGGTATTAGCAAGGATTTTAAATTCACTTTCAGTTTTGGAGAACATCCCAGGACCCCAATTTGTTGTTTCAGGACCCACAGTGGGGTCACGACCCCAACTTTGGGAACCAGTGCTCTAGACCATACAGCATCGCTGGCCTCACCACTATGTTAACAAAGAGTCTTGGACCTAATCTTGAACGTTTAAGTGGGTCTTTTCATTTTATTTTGGCGTTGGTCAACGGTTCTCCAGACTTTCAGAAATGAATGATGTTCAAGGACTGAAACTCAGAGACAATAAAACTCTTACAGACCTTATGAAGTCTGAAACCCATCTGCTTGGGTTAAAGCATAAAGAAATGAAGACCGTTAACAGAACTGGTCCCAGCTCACCTCCACGAAGCCTCGAAGGAGGATTTAGACGTCTAGTTTTTATGACGCGTAACAGTCGAACAAAAACACGAGCTCGTGTGTTGATCAATAAACAGAAAGAAGCTAAAAGGAGCGCTGTCACTAAAAGTGTCACCTCTTATGTATAAAGGGATACGGAGCTTAAAAAAGCCGCTTGTTTTCCATCTACGGGCTGATAAAAGCTAAGAACTGACTAAATGAATCACAAACAGGAAGAGAAGGCGCTGCATTCTCTTTGTTCTTCTTCTTTGTTCAGATTTCAGGGATCCATTACTAAAATATCACAGCTCGGTTGTTGTAGCTTTAAACTTTATTGATTTTTCTTCCTTATTTAAAAAAGCATCCCTGTTTCAAAACGTTCCCATCCCCTGTGAAAGAGCACCGTCCTCCACCTGTTAGTTTGGTTTTATCCTCTCAAGGCGCCCGAGGCTCCAGATAATTGGTGACTTCAGGAATAACAAGGTGTTCCTCAATAATCCAACACCTTCTCTGTGTTCTCCAAGAAATGTCTCTTCAACATTGTTTCAACTTCAAGCAACAAGTTTCAGGCTGAGACATCACAACACCTGCTCAGGGTCAGGTGACCTCCAGGTGGGGTTACACCTGGACAGGTCATGGCTGGTAGTCTGGTGTCAGATCGGAGATACATAAATGATCATTTTCAACCTTTGGACTCCGGTTCGTTGGTTCTAACCTGTGTGATTCACTCAACAGATGACCGATGGCAGCTCTGTCTTCAAACATGCTTGAAGTTTGTCAGAATTTGTGGGGTTTTGCCTTTTGAGAATAAGTTCTCAATGGATCTGAGGAGTTTCCTACCTGGACCCGACGTGTTGACGCCTCGGGGCGACAGCAGTAGGTCGTCTAACAGTAGGTTGGTTCAGTCCCAGCTTCTGCCAGGTCAATTTGTCTTTGTGTCCCTGGGCAAGACACTCTACCCAGTGTTGGTGTGGTCAGAGGGGCTAGTCTGGCCTCTGTCGGTGTGCCCGAGGGCAGCTGTGGCTACTGATGTGGTTTGGGTGTGTTTGAATACTGGAATTTGTTAAACACTCCTCAGATAGAAAATCCAATCCATTATTATTATTATTTCGACAGCCTGGAGCTAATATCATGCTGGAATTCTTCACCAAACTGGTAAATATATTTCTAAAGGGGTGGCATGTAGCTCAGTAGGTAGAGTGGCCAGTCTGGCAACCGGAGGGTCACTGGTTCAATCCCCAGCTCTAGCTAGGTTACACTATCTTTGTGTCCTTATGGAGTCAGGCCCCAGCCCCTCAGCAGCATGAAGTGGTCACAGAACATGGATGGAGTATTTTTTTTAGAACTCAACATTAATTTGGAAATTTGTGAAATCAAACATAAAGATTTGAGGATCAGGACAGAACTGACTGAGTCGATGTAAATGATATTGTTGTGATTTGTGTCTGGTGAGTCATGTCAGAAACATGTAAACACGGACCTCAGCAGGAAGTAGTCGGTGTCTCTGTGCTGCGTTCAGGTTCCCATTTCACCTCAGCTTTCAGGAAACTCCAGACAAAAGACGCCGGCCGACAGACCAGCAGCATCACCCGCATTTGTATCCATGTCGTTTTACCTCAGCGGCTCTGGCCTTCAGGTTGCCGTGGTAACGCCGTTTTTTTTTTCTGACTCAGACGCTGAAGTGAGTGTCCCTGAAACTTGTGAAAGATATTTATCCTGGAGCAGCGCGGGGAAAAGAATACAGCCAGAACTCGACTCCAACACAAAACCTCTGCAGGCAAGGTCAGAGCCAGCACACACACACACACACACACTGAATATCCTCCTCCACTTCAACACAATGTCTGAACACACACACACAGACACTGTGATTTTTACTCTCCATATAATCACACATAAAGATCTGAGAGGATTTTTTGGATTTTGAATCCAAACATCAGTGAATTCCCGGGTCGGGTCTAAATCCTGGAGAGGTCTGATCACGTCTTTACCAGCTGATCTCACAGCTTTGATGTCTGTTTTCTTTACCAGACGGTGGAACGCCGACATGAGAGGAGGCGCACTAAAGTGTCATTAATGGTGTTTTTCTGAGTCGACCACAAGAGGTCAGGATAGGATGCTTTTGAAGTTTTGGGTCCTCATCCTGTCAGAAGAGCTTTCCAGGTGGACTCTGTGATGTTTTCACGAGAAAAGCTCTTTATTTGTTCCTGCTGCTGATCCATGCTGATGAGAGAAAATGTTTTATTTTATTGTTATTATTTTATAAATGAAACTAATTTAGATGAAACAGACCAAACCTCAAGTTCAATCAACCTCCTGGCTGAGACCTTTCGTCCTCGTGTTCCTGCTTTCATGATTTTAGTGGATTCTGTTCAAGAAGTTGAACTTTATTACATTTTTGTTTTTAACCCTTGAACTGACAGGTCAACAACTTGGTTTTAGTCTCTATATCTTACTGAAAATCCATGAATTGCTTCATCCATAAGGGAGAGCTGGTGTCTATCTCCAGCAGTCAGTGGGTGAGAGACGAGGGACACTCTGGACAAGTCACCAGTCCATCACAGGGACACACAGAATTCACACACTCCTTCTCACCTATAGAGTCACCAACCTAACATGGTCTGTTGGAGGAAACTCATCCCAGGTTGGGAAGCAAACCTGCAGCCTCCTTGCTACCAGCTGCACCACCATGCAACTGTCCTACTAAATACCCTTAAAGTTGATATTTATTTTAAGATTTTATTAAATATCCTAAAAATAATTTGAATGTTTGAATAAAAAGTATTACTTTCCTTTAACCCAATTTTAAGAATAAGAGTTAACAATATCATTACCTTTTCATATTATAACCGTTAGCTACTTAGTAACGCGTTACTCTAATATTACGTCATTTTTCAATAACGAGTAATCTAATTATTTCCAAACCAGTAATCTGATTAGAGTTATTTTTTCGAGCCACTGTGCGTTACTTTGCGTTACTATCTTTGTCTGTTTCCTTAGAAAAAATATTTGTTTAGTCTCAGTGAGCAGCGTCAGCTGAAAGGAGTCATGTTTTCACCATGACAGCTGTGGAGTTAGCAGGAGGAGGAGTCACGTGACGTTTATTAACGTATTTACCTTAATATCCAGTAGGGATGCCCGATAACAGATACCAATACCGATACCGGTATCGGTTAAAGTTACCTGATACCAGGAACCGATACCAGTGGCTTCACTGTCTGTGACTTGTGATTTCTGTTGTAGTTTCCTATATTGAACACTAGGGGGAGCTATTGAGCTAAAGAGGAACAGTGTGGGTTGAGAGCTGGAGATGGTGCCAAATAGTTCATTTTATTTGGTTAAAATGTGGAAAACTGCAATAATTTCACTGTGAAATCACAGAAAAGGGTTATTTTTCACCTTATATTTTAGTTTTGTGATCATTTTTTAATATATTTTATTTTTTATCTAACTCAGTTATTTGTTGTAAAAAGCAGAGAAGAAAAAATAAAACCTGTATTCCAATTTGTTGCATTTTTTTGTGTGGTAGAAGCATCGGTATCGGCGAGTACTCAGATTTAAGTATCGGATCGGTTTTGAAAAAAGTGGTATCGGTACATCCCTAATATCCAGGCATTATGTTTGTAAACTCCTCTGATACAACACGTTTGTCTCATCTTCGGGGTCTAGACTTTATGAACCAGTGTGAGTGGGGGTGGGAATCCAGAACAGGTTCTGTTCGGTCTCTGTCTGCAAGTGCAGCTGTCGTGAGGTCCCGACAGAACCGCGGTAGTTTAGAGATGAACCTGTAACTAACGCTGACTCCCCCTCTCTGCTTTTTCACAAATCACACTCTGCAGTCTCTGAGATGACTCAGGAGGCTGAAGGCTCTGCAGAGGCTTGAGTCCAGAAGCAGAACCAGAACCGGGTCTGTCTCATTCAGGGGTTAGTAATCAACAATCGGACCTCTCTGTAATTCCTATTGTATATAGCAATAGTTTAATTTATCCTGAAAAAAACTCAAACACACACACACACACACACTGAAATCACACCATGGTTGCTTGTGTTGCAGAAGACAGCAGAACTTTTTTTTGTTGCCATTTAACAACTTGATAAGGGAATTGTTAAGGAATTGGATTGATAAGCAGAATCAATAATGGCATTGATGGCAAGTTTTTCCAAAGGTATATTAAGAAAAAGGGGGTCAGGTAGGGTTAGGGTTGAGCTGAATTTCAGGTAAATCCTGTAAAAACCAGCTGCAGCAACACAAACAGAAACTATGGAGGAGAGAGATGATCGTTTTTATCTGGAATAAATACAGTCAGGATTTAGAGTTTGTCAGGTCAAGAAAGACTGTCTGTAATTTATATTTCATAAAAACAAGTATATTTTTTAGGAAATAGTTTTTAAGTTCAACTTTAATGTCAGGAGATCCATTTTGTTGACTTGCTGTTAAAATTCACCTCTAATAAAGTGAGTTTTAGTCAAACTGGAGGTCATTTTTATGTTGAGGCGGGAGGAGGAGTCATCAGCTGAATTACACTAATAAAGTAACTAAAAAATAACTAGTAATCTAACTTAAGTTACTTTTAAAATGAAGTAATCAGTAAAGTAACTAAGTTACTTTTTAAAGGATTAAACAGTAATCAGTAGTCGGATTACTTTTTTAAAGTAACTGTGGCAACACTGCCTGAGAACGAACTAAAAACATGTACAAGAGGAAAAATGTCATTGACACCGGTATACAACCTCACCTTTAACCTCCTAAAGCCTGGAATATTAAATAATAAGAATAAAATAGTTTGATCTATTAATATTTTATTTTATTATGTAATCCACAACAATTCAACTGGGAAAAAAGATAACAATAAACCTGTTCTCCACTAGACGGCAGCAGATATGTGTAGGGATGTTTTCTGATGAAGGTACTAATCCTAATACTCTACTTGGCTGCTTTTAGCCTGAAGTTTGAGGCAAATTTTCAACAAGTCTGCAAGGAGTTAAAGTCTGAGACACATTTAGAGACTTTCTGAAGAATTTCTCTTTTCAGAGTCACAAAACATGTATTTTTTTTAAGCTGAACTTCAGATTTTCTGACATGAAGTGAAATGAATTTGTACTTGTGTTTAAAAATGTTTTATTTTTAGATTAAGATGCTTAAAATCTCGTTTTGCTAATGTTTGAAAATGCCGAAGCTGACTTGAAGTTTGGCTTTAAAGTGATAATATGCAGTTTTGCTTGTTTTGGGCTCCCTCTGGTGTCCGTTTTAAATCACTGCATTACACAAGTTAGCATATTGTTTCAGCTTCTAAACGCCTAAATCTACCTGTTGAAATGTCTCCTCAGCCTTCATAGCTTTCTACAGGAGCGGTTATTTACTCCTTCAAAGAAATCAGCTGTGTTCAAGCAGGGAGAGATGGGAAAAATCAGGAATCATGAGCTAAAAACACTCCAGAGCTAGCATAACAGCTAGCCACTTTGGGTTAGCCTAACCCTCGTGAGACACGTGACTTCCTGGGTACCGTGACGGAGACGGAGATCTTGCAATCGTGGTATTCTGGATCTAACCACCAGATGGGGCTAAGTGACTTTTAATTAACTCTGTAAAGAGTCAGATTAGCACAGACTGGCTCAAGGAAAAGATTTAAAAATATGAAAAAGTTGCATATTATCACTTTAATAAAAAGCTAGACTTTAATGCCCTATGTAATTATTAATGGCATTATTAGAACATTGGTTTTATCATTATAATAGGAAGCAAACACTAACTGACTGAGAAAAGCAAAGTGATTCAGGCACTTTATCCAGAACTGAAGCACATTTCAAACACCAGACTCAAATTGAATCATTTTCAAGGATTTGAATTTTTCCTGAAGCTGATTGATAACTTTTAGATCCGATCAGAGTGTGGTTTTATGGAGTGCTGCGTCCTCAGATTCCTGCTGGTTTCAGCTCTGAGCCTCAGTTAATTCCTCTTTTGACGGGACTCGCTAACAAAGCTCAACCAGCCACAGAGCTGTGACAAAAGGACGCGTCCGACCGGCATTCAGGGCAGTGAATGCAACACGGCACAGGAGATTACAACAGAAAGGCTCCTGTTATCTGGCACGACTGGCTTTTTAGTTCAGCTGGAAAAAGAAAAGTGCTCAATAATCGGGTCAGTATGATGACTTTATATAACATCACACTGACAGCCGGTAGCAGTTTCTCACGACAAGAAAAAAGAAATCAAAATAATAATATGATGAAACTATTACATATTTTTTGATATATTTAATGTATTGTTCCGTAAGACAGCAGCCCATCAAAGGTTTTAGACACACTTCTGAATATAAAGGCATAAAAAAGTAACTAAACGTTTATGTGGCAACGCACAATTAATTATGTTAATTATTTATCCAATTAAACAAGGAAAAACACAAAACAAACTACAAAAACGAACTAAAAATCAAAATACTAAATGGTACGAAAGTTATCAGTTCAAAGACACAAATTACGGTATGTCAATATAAATAATAGGCACTTTAAATTTGTATATAATATTTATACATATAAAACAAAATCTCTATAATAATTTAAATAGCCTAAAATCATTTTTAAAATAACAGACTTTAAAAAGCCCAACAATAATAATCATAATTACAGTAATATTGATTGGCTAATAAAAATTAAATAATAATAATAATAATAATAATAATAATAATAATAATAGCAAAATTCATAATAAAATAATTTAAAAAGTATATTTGAATTTTCTTTTTCAAACATTATCATTAATATTATTACTGTTATTTTGCTGAGTTTTACATACTAAATGAAATACCTGTAGTATTTTTTCTATTCTTTTAAAATGTATGAAATAAATGAAGAAAAACAACAGAAATACAAAATTGGACAGGCTAATGGCTGACCCCCAGACTTTTGTTTTGTTTGACGTTTGTTTTAAGAAATTTGAATACATTTTGCTTTATACATATTTAACTTATACACACACACATACATACATATATATATGTGTGTGTGTAATCTATCTATCTATCTATCTATCTATCTATCTATCTATCTATCTATCTATCTATCTATCTATCTATCTATCTATCTATCTATCTATCTATCTATCTATCTATCTATCTATCTATACACACACATGTGTATATATATACACACACATATGTGTATATATATATATACACACATTATATATGTGTATATATGATATATAATAATAATATGATAGTAATAAAATAAAATCAACAAACAATTCTTTAACTATCCTAAAATAATAAAACAGTATATATGTATATATATATATATATATATATATATATATATATATATATATATATACACAGTATAGATAGATAGATATTATGTATATATGCACACACATGTATATATACACATTATATATATATATATATATATATATATATATATATATATATATATATATATATATATATATATATATATATATATATATATATATATACACATATGTGTATATATGATATATAATACCGGTAATAATATGATAGTAATAAAATAAAATCAACACAAACAATTCTTTAACTATCCTAAAAAAAAAAAAACTTGTTTTCATATCATGTGCTTCATGTCCTGCTCGTGTCTGAGTGGAGGCTGTGGTCTGTGGACATGCCACTGTACACGTGCACTCCCTCCCACTCTCGCTCCCCTCCACGTCTCGCCCCACGTGCACGACGAGAGGAGGGTCCTCGACAGGACGACTCAGAATCAGCTCACTAGATTAATAAAAACATCAAATTCCACTTTAGTCGAATAACAAACTCTTCGGTGGAAGCTATTCTTTTGGTTCAGAATCAAAACAAACATAGCATTTTTGCTAATTTCCAGTTTTGGGTCCCGCGAGCTGCTTTCTGTCTCCACCAATCAGCGCGCGCCGGAGCTGCAGCGACAGCCACGCCCCCTGAGGGTTTAGCGAGGAACATTTTGTTTAGGAAGCCAAATTGCTTAGAACAGCTGGACGGACATCCCGCGGTGCGTCATTGACCCTGACGTTTTTATCAAAAACTGTTTAACTGCTTTGGAACTAACTCCTCCGAACCGCGGCTCGGCAGACGTTAGGACGGCAAAACTTAAGTAATGACCGATAAACACGCCCTCCCTTCATGCTTACTTTCAACAAAAAAGAAGTTATGGATTTACGCAACGGGAAGAAAAGAAAGGTAAGCGGGGGCGTGCGGAGCTGCAGGCGGACTGTGGCCGCCAGGATGAAGCGCGAGGCGGTGAAAGTCCTCCGCTCCCTCACGGTGGAGAACAACAACCGGGCCGAGCTCATGGACGAGGAAGACGACGAGGACTGCTTCTCTGGCGTTAGCTTCCTCCGCAGTGACCCGTCCGGACCCTCTCCCCGGTACAGCCTGCTTCGGGAGGTGGGTCGGGGGAGCTACGGGGTGGTGTACGAGGCCGTGGCCCGGAAAACTGGGGCCAGGGTGGCGGTAAAGAGGCTCCAGTGCGACGCCCCTGAAAACGTCGAGCTAGCTCTAGCCGAGTTCTGGGCCCTGACAAGCTTGGAGAACCGACACCAGAACGTGGTCCAGTTGGAGGAGTGTGTCCTGCAGAGGAACGGCCTGGCCCAGAAGATGAGCCACGGCAACAAGAGGTCCAGACAGTACCTACGCCTGGTGGAGACCTCCCTCAAAGGTAGCTCACAATGGTGGCTGTTGTGTAACTCACCCAGAAATGACATCATTTATACATTAAAACGTCTACCAGAACTCGACATACTCAGTAATAAGTTCAAACTTTAACTTCAGTTCTTACACGTTTTGATTTGGAGCTGAAATGTTGAATTTTTACAGCCTAAATCAAAAGTTTGGGATTCCTCTAAGCTAATAGAAGTCATGACTCAGCAGATCCAGTTGTTACAAAATAAAAGCCTCTGAGCAAAAGCAAAACAAAACTCAACTGAGTTAGGTTTATTAAAACCAGCCATCGGGACCTGCCTTTATAAAGTGATAATTACATTAATAAATGTATTTATTTTAAACATTTTAACCATGACTTTAAAGCCAGTATTGCTGAAATGCAGCACTTAATGTGTAGATCCAAACTGGGTCATTTACATGAAAGAAATGTGACTTTAAAGTAGTTTATTTCCCTTTGCAGCCTCCTGTGTGACAGGGATGTCGCTGTACATCACATATAAAAGTGCTCTGTGTTTCCTCTCCCTCATAAGAGAACACAGTGTACTACTTGGCAGCATGTTGGCCACTTTACTAAACATTCACACATGTTACAGCAATCCTACTGTTTCATCTCAAATAGGTTTAAATACTTGACCACAAAATTATGGTTGTTTTCAGCTGCTTATTGTCATTGGCCTGATTTCAGATTGACCTATTTATCACCTCCTTTGTTTATGCAACAATAATACCGTTAAATATCTATTATAAAATAATATTTTGTTGTTTAGATCAACTTGTTTTAGTGGTTAAAACACTGTCAGGATTCTCTGTTTTCATGCATTCTTTTAATAGCCGAGCAGTTACATAAGTGTCACCATTTGGAGAAAAACAACCTTTTAGATGACTCAATTTCCAGATTTTACATGCTGATGGAGAATCTGAGCAAACATACAAATGTTTTATTTGTATTTAGTTTTGTGCTGGTTTATTTAAGCCAGTTTAAATGCAGAAATGTGCAGTCATAACACAACAGCCTGCTCTGAATATTAGGGCAGGTCAATGCAGGCAAGTGACGCTGTTTCCTCCTCATACTTTACATCCAGTTTCACTGTTACCACAAAGTCACGCCTCAGTCAAGAAAATAAACTTCATACGCAGCAAAGTGATAATTATTAAATTAAAAAAGATTTGAGATGGCTATATAATAGAAATGTCATAATCTGATGTCAAAAATTGTGTTTATTTAGCAGATTAGGGCTGCAGCTATCGAATATTTTTGTAATCGAGTACTCTATCGAATCTTTTATCGATTAATTGAGTACTAATAAATTGTATGTATGTATAAATTACGTGTACAATTTATAAATCTGAGAGAAAATAACAAAGTATTAAACAATTTTTGAAATATAAATATATTTAAACTATAGTTTTGTGGCATATAAGTGCATTTACTATTATTACTAGTATTTATTGCTTACCTCTGAACTTTCTGTTATGTCACTGTCTTCCCCTCACACCTTTTTTTCAGTTGGACTGAAGTAAACACGTTGCTGCTGCAGCAAGTTAATTCCATACGCGATGCGTGGCTTTGACTAATTGCTGGAATTCCTGTTTTTCGCGGCACAAATCTCATAGCATATGTTGCATTTTGCTCTGTTCCCGTTTACCTTTCCAAAATGCGGCCAAACTTTAGAGTTTTTCAGAATTTTTAACCCAAAACTCGCTACGCTGTTTTGACAGGGAGGGGAGGGGCTCTCTGCTCCTCCGTCTCACCTGTGTCTCCACCCGTGTAGCTGCGCAGGCGGATAAATGAAGCATCTCATTTACAGGGACATTTTATAGTAAAAGTACCAAAGTCAGCACCGTGTTTTTTCACTACCGGTACCTACCGACGTCTTTCAGTCTGTACCGGTCTAGTACTAGTAGTACTAGTACGGTCTAGTTGTCCGCCATGGCGTAAGAGAAAGTTAAGTTACATTCGCTGCAGTGTGTATGTGCGTCACTTATTTCGGCCCGGGTGAAACATGACCCTGGGTGATTGCAAAGCCATGAATTAATTAAATATTATGAATTTAAAAAAGCCTCGAGGCTTTTTTTGTACTCAAATTATTCTAGGTACTCGAGGAATCGTTTCAGCCCTATAGTATGGAACTAAAATTGGAACTTTAGTTTTGTACTTGTAACTCATGTTTTGTATTTGTAATTTTTAGTTTTGTACTTGTAACTCATGTTTTGTACTTGAAACTTTCAGTTTTGTACTTGTAACTATGTTCTGTGACTTGCACACATTTAAAAAAATATAAGTTTCAAATTACATGTTCAAATTGCAGGGTTTTACACGCGCACAAAGCTATGAGTTGCACACAAAACACTGTTTTGTACAGTTTCAAGTACAAAACATAGGTTACAAATACAAAACAAAAAATTTACAAGTACAAAACATGAGTTTCAAGCACAATACTGAAAGTTTCAAGTACAAAACTAAAATTTACAAATACAAAACGTAAGTTACAAATACAAAACTAAAGTCCCAATTCTAGTTCCATACTATAGCAGATTATTACATTTAAAGCCTCTAAAATAATTCCTCTGATATGGGTGTTGGTCTTAAATATGATCAGAATCCGCTCAGACTTTCAGTGTTAAGAGTTGATTAAATTGCTATCATGAAGCCCAGGTTTTAGGTTCGTGCAGGACAAGGCGGCCATCAGTTTTCTTTGTTCATTTGAAAGGTTTTGATTTTGATCATCAGGCTAAAACAAAGGTTGTGTCCTCTCGTCTCGTCTCTTTGTGTTTTCCTTCCCAGCAGCCAAACCTTACTGTAATCCTTTAAATAGGTTTTGATCAATAGTCATCCTGAAGGTCTTTCAGAGTTTGTCTTTGGACTTTGGCTAATTTTTCACTCGGTGTCAGTCTTTGTACCTGATAATTTTCAGAGGAATGTTTTCTTTTTGTTTGTTCATCCATTTAACTTGGGTCTGTGAAACATTCAGCTCCTTAACTTTAGGGATGAATTAGAGTTGTGTCAAACTTAACAGAGGACCAGAATGTGACCAGAATCCTCCCATAAATAGATGATTTATTTTATTCACATTTTAAAAATGTAACACAGTTTAATGGACAGAACAGAAGATTTAACACAATGGAAGATAATGAACTGAACGATGATGAATCTCTGCGCATTGTTTTTTCTTTCTAAAAGCGTGACTTTCAGATTCTGTTCATCTGTTAGAAATGTTTTTTTTATGGCTGACGTTTCTTTAGTTTTCCACTTAAACACAATATCGTGTCTTGGTCGGGTTCAAGAATGGGTCAGAAGCTGAGTGTAAAAGCAGTCAAAGTCCAAAGAAAACTGAGAGACTGGGAAAAACTTTCTCTAAAGACTCACGGCTGAAATGATTACCATGTGAGTGCTTAATACTGAAACTACACTAAGCTATCGAGGCGTATGGTTTGTCTTTAGGAGTGTTTTGGTTTCTGGTGGTTTTGGCTGTTTGACTAAATTTGATCTGTTTCTCCAGGAGAGCGTATCCTCGGTTATCCAGAGGAGCCATGTTACCTCTGGTTTGTCATGGAGTTTTGTGAAGCTGGGGACCTCAACCAGTACATCTTGTCACGGCGGCCCGACCCTCAGACCAACAAGAGCTTCATGCGCCAGCTGACGAGTGCCATCGCTTTCCTGCACAAGAACAACATCGTCCATCGTGATCTGAAACCAGACAACATTCTCATTTCTCAGAAATCTGGTTCACCTGTTCTTAAGGTGGCGGACTTTGGCCTCAGTAAAGTCTGTGCTGTCCTAAGCTCCAAAAACACTGAAGAGCACCCCATGGCCGGTGCTGGCGCCAGAGGGAGCAACCAGGAGGGCATCGGCAACATCAACAAGTTCTGGTTGTCGTCTGCTTGTGGGTCGGACTTCTACATGGCTCCGGAGGTTTGGGAGGGACACTACACGGCTAAAGCGGACATCTTTGCTCTAGGCATCATCATCTGGGCAATGATTGAGAGGATCACATTTATTGATGCAGAGTCCAAGCGAGAACTCTTGGGCACCTATGTTCGACAGGGGGCGGACATCGTACCAGTCGGAGAAGCTCTGCTGGAGAACCCCAAGATGGTGCTCCACATCCCTCAGAAAGCCAGAAGCTCAATGTCTGAGGGGGTGAAGAAGCTCCTCCTGGACATGCTCGCAGTCAACCCTCAGGACCGACCAGACGCCCTTCAGCTGGAGTTACGGATGGACCAAGTCACGTGTGCTGCGTGACAAACCCAGAATCTTCCCCAGGCCTTTCCTTTTTACCCCAACTCGTCAAAGAAGGGACCCATCTCTTTCCCAAGTAAGGTCGCTTTCTACCTTTACTTGTTAGTTTTAATGTTTTCATGACATGATGTTGATGTAATCCACTTCTGAGTATGTACACGTCTAGACCTATAGGTTTGTTGGTGCTGTGAGCAAAGCAATAATCCAAGAGTTATAGCCAGGGAGACACTGGAGCGCTCCTGAGGAGCTACAAGGCCCGCGGTTAGCTCGACACCTGGCTCGCCCCCTGCCCTCGAACTGGACCGCACCATGCGCGGTTCGGTTCTTGAATCTTGGTTCGGGTTAGAGGAGGCGACCGTCCACAGCGGTGCTCGCGCCTGTCGCCATGGGAGCGCGCGCCGCTCGTCTAGCTGTGTTTCTCACTATAACCGTCAACAGCTGTGGCTTAAAACTTGGCTAAACAACATTAACAGTAACACTAAAACCACACATTTATCTGTCAATGACGTCTTCAGAAGTTAGTCTTCCTTTAACTTCAGTTGTTTCCAGAGACTCACGTTAAATACTAAGTAGTTTATTTAACCAAATATAAATATAACTGACCCCTCCTGTTCTACAGCGATTCAGAGTATAATACAGAGGAGGAGTAAAGTGTGGTGATGAGGGAGGAACAAAGTGGTCAGTGCTATATTGCACACACTAACAGAACAGCAGTTCAGTTTTATTTTGGGACGATGAAACTGTTTAACTAACACACTCAGGAATGTATGCTGTGAACTGCACAATGTTTGTTTTTGCTCTGCAGTTTTTAAATCTTTAAAACAAGAGAGTTTTATGTCAAACTGCAGCTCTTCTTTAGAAACTGTCATTTTATTTTGTGTTAAACACTCAGGAATGTCCATACTGTGCACCTCACAGTGTTTTGTTTAGTACTACAACTTAGTATTTTTTCCAAACCTTTAAACTAGAGTTATTGTACTGTAAAAGAGTAAATACTGACAGCTCTTCCATTTTGAATAACACTGCTTTGATTTTGTTTTAAGCAGAAGATGTTTGGCTTTGGAAAACAGTTGTCAGAGTGTCCGCGGGGTCTTAAAAAGTCTTAAAGGTGATAAATTGATTTATGGAAAATTAAAACCCTTAAAAAGTTGTAAAAAGTCTTAAATTTAGGTATTATTGTAGAACCAATAATTTCTGCAATGCGTAAAACAAGGACATAATGGCAAACTTTCTGTAGTTGAAGTTTTATTGGCGAAATTTATTTTTTTCTATTTGAATCACAAAATACAACTGTTTAGTTACAGGTGCATTGCAATAAAGTCTTTAAAACGTTTGTGAAGGTCTTTAAAAGTCTTGAAAAGGTATTGAATTTTACTTTGAGATCCCTGCAGATACCCTGGTTGTACATTTAGTAATTTATTAAATTAAAAAAATTTTTTTTGGGGGGGGGGTATTTATTTGAGATTTTATGGTTTTTATTAATCGTGCAACAGAAAAATAATCGTTAGAATAACTGTCTAATTATCTATTAGAATAGTCGACTATTCGATAAAATAATCGCCCGAATAATCGTTTTAAAAATAATGGTTTTCCCACAGCTCTACCATTTACGACCTGCAGGGTACCTGAACACACCACCAGGCACAGGTTTCATCGTCTACATGGACCAGGGAGCATTTACAAGGGACCAGTGGACCTCAGTTCACTGATGAAAGTCGATTTACGCTGAACAGAAATGATGGACTCCAACAATGTTGGAGACGTCAAAGAGACACTATGCACCAGCTACTGTTGTCTCCAGTCCAGTCTTTGGTGGTGGAGGTGTTACAGTGAGGACAGGTGTCTCTAGTCCATACAGAACTGTCCTACACTTTGTGAATATCTCTGAGACAAGTCCATACTACCTGGATAACATCATTAATCCAGTCATTGATCCTATAAGACTTGAGGACATTGTGGTCCACCTTTAACCGTAGAGACGACGTTAGAAAAACAAACTTCTGTAGTGATTAGTGGGATTTAAACCTGTGACTCAGGACTCTCCATCCCTGGCTTAAAGGGAACACTGGCCGCTGGTAACCTGCAGCTGAAAACCGGTAATCTTCCTTTGTGCTGACACCATTAGTCTCTTGTCTGGGTCACAATCTGGAGCATGTCTCAGGTGTTGTGAGGTCGCGTTTTATGCAGGGTTCTGGGTCTTTGTGTATGCTCCAGACATGTTCTTTCACAATAAAGACGAATATGAGTTTTCAGTTCTTAGTTAGTGCTGAGAACTACCGTATTTTCCGGACTATAAGTTGCTCCGGAGTATACTGTAAGTTGCACCAGCCAAAAATGCACAATAAAGAAGAAAAAAAAAAACACATATAAGTCACACTGGACTATAAGTCGCATTTTTTTGAGGAATTTTTATTTTATAAAATCCGAGACCAAGAACTGGTATTTCACATTATTAGCTGCTTTCATAAAACCGTCCGCGAAGCTGAGCCGGTATCTGGGAGCTTTGGGTTGTTCATAAGGGTTCAGACCGTGCCGGTAATGTTGTGCTTTTCACTTCCTTTCATCACATCGCCCCTGTTCTTCAAGAACTTCACTGGCTACCCGTTAAGTCCAGAATCATTTTTAAACTCCTTCTATTTACGTTCAGTGCCATCCATAACCTTGCACCTCTATGTGACATTCTCAACATCCCGTTCTCTCCGATCTTCCTCTTCGATCCATCTCACTGTGCCCTCTTTTCGCCTCGTCATTATGGGAGGCAGAGCGTTCCCAGACTCTGGAACTCACCACCACCAGACATCCGTAACTCCAACTCTCTTCTCCTTTTTAAATCTAGGCTAAAAACTCACCTGTTCAGAGCAGCGTATTCGTATTAGCTGCACTGTTCTCCACTATCGTCTGTTGTATTGTTTGCTTTTACCTGTTTTAACTGCTTATTTTATCATCTTTCTTTTAGCAGTTGTTTTATCGTACAGTGACCTTGGGTGTCTTGAAAGGCGCTTCTAAATAAAATGTATTATTATTATTACTTTTCTGAAATGAGGATTATAAAATAAGCATTTTGATTGCATGTGTGCTGTTCATGTGTAAATCATCAACAATGGAAAATGCTGGAAAATCATGAACTCACGTTGAAAGTGCTTAGATTTGATTTGAGTGTAGGAACCCTGATTTGAGTTGTAATTCTGGTTTCAATGTCTATTTTTTTACTGAAAGAAGCCAAACAAAGGCCAAATTTACATACAAGCTAACATGTTTTCATAATCAATAGGAGCCGCCTGCAGTTGAGAGGCGTCAGGCGACATGTTGGACCAGTTTTATTACTTCCAAATAATCCTAAACTCAGTTTCGGCTCCTTTTTGCCGCCGTCTTTGTGCAGGAAACGGGATTAACAGGAGTTGATGTGAGCTGTTTGAATGAAACTGACATTTAACATTAGTCCCTTTCAAAAGCAGATCTTCCTTAACATGAAAAGACTGAAGCGTGTTTAAGTGTGAAACAGCCTTAAGGGGGCTATTGTTGTGAGGGAGGTGTGTTGATGGCCTCGGGGTCAGAGAGGGTGTGTCAGTGATCAGAGAGGGAGGATGATTTTAAACTGGAACTGTGAAGCAGGCAGAGTACAACATGAGCCTGAGGGCAAACAGCCCGGTTCTGATTGGATGAACACAGTCGGGGTGTGTGTGTGTGTGAAACACAAAACAACAACACAACACTTTAACACCGTCTGTGCTGTTTATGGTTCAAATTCATCTCCTGTAAACTCTGAAACTTCTGGTCGTATTTCTGTCGTTTCACTGACGAGTAAATGACTACAGCTCTGGCTGCTGGCTCACTGATTTAACAGCATGTTTCAGTGATGGTTAGTACAGGGTTGTTCCTGGCTCAAACTGAGGCAGAGATGTACCATCCTGACCTCTGTGCATTCAACTGCCTCACTTTTTTAAAAGCAACATATTTTTTAGTTAAGCGTTCTAATTAGGGATGCACAGATACTGGTATCAGCCCAGATACCGTCTAATAGGGATGTAACGATTCACTCAAGCCACGATTCGATTCTCGATTTTAAGCTCAGGTTTTTCGATTTTTTTTACGATTTTTCATAACAAAATTAATTTATTTTATGGCCAAATACATTTTTTTTCTTTACAATTAGCCCTTTAGTCCTTGTTTCAAATTGTAATTTTCTATTGTCTTACTGGAAACAAGGGAAAGCCAACATGCTGCCACACTGTTGACTTCTAATTGACTGGAGCATCATCTATCTTGAAGCTGCTTGTCTCTGTTCTGAATGATTAGCAGCACTTTGTCACCACTGTGTGTGATGGTTGAAATGTCCTCATTATTGTTTAAACTTCAAATGTATTTGTCAGTATGTATAGTTTAATAGATATTAAGGGAAATGTGCTCATTACTGTTTACATTAACAATGTTTGTCAGTAGTTTTTAGCCAAATACTAGATGTAGTTTAGTTAAACAGATGTTAATGTGGATTTTGATTTAGTAGCTGTAGTAACGACATGTGACCAGCAGGGGACGTCTAGCGCTAGAGAGCTAGAGAGCACATTTAAGCAGCAGAGGAAGAAACTCTGTGGTTATTTATATTATACATTTATAAACTCTCCTTTTCAGGTTTGACTTATCCATAAGAACACCTGTACTGTCGTGTAACTTTAAAGAGCATATTTTAAGTTAGACACTCCCTTAAACAAATGTTTAGAGAAATATAATAGAAACTTTTTCTGAATAAAAATTTACACAAATTCAGCTTATTTAGGCTCTTGGATTCGTTTTTGTGAGAATTGTCAATTTTTTCACCAAACCGGAAGTGACGACAGTTCAGGGAGACCGTTCGTTCTCTATATAGAAAACTGATCCACTATTCACTACTTGTGACGAGCAAAACAAACCCCCAGAGTGCCGTTATTTTATTACTTTATTACTATAGTGAGAAGTTATTTTATTAAGATAAAAAATAAAAAAAAAGATAAAAACAATCAGTCCTGTAAGGCTGTACCCTGTCGGTCCAGCTGTAGACCGTGACCCACCTCCTCACTTGGGTCTGGGTAAAATACCAGCGTTTAGCACCAGGTTTGATCATCAGAGCTCCAAACATTGAGCTGCGTTTAGGTGGATTGTTAAGAAATGAAAGAGTTTATAAAAAGTTTCACAGGATGCAGCTAAACGGTTCGAGGCTGACCGAAACAGTGTCGGGTCAGGCTGGAAACCCCGCTGGGAATCCCCTCTTGGGAGCCGCTGGGAACGGGAATCCCCTCTGGAGAGCATCGCGGCATGGATTTACTGTACCCCGCCAGCCAGGTGAGGGTCAGACACCTGAAGGAAATGCTCTCATGAAATCGCTGATCGGTACCGGATTACGACCCACCACGAACCGTACCAAACCTGGCATGGAAACGAGACTCAAGTCTCCCCGTTAGCTCCTGTTAGCTGCTGCATGCTAACAGCGGTTAGCTCTTGTTTGCTGCTGCGTGCTAACAGCGGTTCCGGTGAATGGATCGAAGTAACGGCGCATGTTTAGAGTCACACTGAATGTTTTTCGTCGGTATGTGGGACTCCATCACATCCAGTCCTGGACTAGACCAGGACCGCCGGGGTTTTTCGTCTCCAAACAGAAGTCACCGTACCGGTAAGGAAGCCGTCCCGTTGTTGACTCAGTGTCCTGACAGACTGGCGATTGGCATTCATAAACATAATAATTTAGCATTTTTTATTAAAATGAATTCACACCGACTTGATTAAAGAGTGCTCTAACCTAAAACTAACAACTCATCGCCGACAGCGAGCAGGCAGCTGGCAGACTAGAGCGGTGCCAGTCTGAGATGTTAAAGTAGTTTAGCTTTAAAAAATCTAACACAATGATTAAAACAAGCATCTGTTACACAAACTCCACACAACAAAGGGCTCAAATGATCATATTTATGGGATTATTGATCGTACAGAGTGTTAAATTACCCTACAAATACTTTATTTATCTACATCTGACAACACTGTAAGCAGCGCCACCTAGCTAGGAGCTCCCGGTCGTGACGTCACAGGTCCACATATGAAAAAAAAAGCGTTTTTAGAAGCTTTGCAAAAAGGGGCACTTTTGACTAGAAAAATGGTTTAAAAAAATGTATTGTAAAACAAAATACCCTCAATAAACATTTCAAATAGTATTTTTGGACAGAGTTTTATCAGAATTTAAAAAAAAAAAGAACTTAATATATGCTCTTTAACAGAACGTTCATGAATGCATTCAGTTGTTGATCCGGTTTTGATTCAGCTTTTTTGTGGTTGTTGAACGAAGTTTTGCCACAGTTAGCCGCTAGCTGATAGCCAGTGTTGCTAACTAGTTGAAAAGACAGTCGGACTGGTATTTTATGTTTCTTTATGATCAGTCTGTATGTATTTAAGTTGAATTAAGTCGTTTAATACACGTCTGAGCAGAGAAAGTAACGTGTCTGTGGTTCTTTTAGCATTTACTCCCCTTTTCAGGGCTTTCCATGGAGGTGTTACGTCACGCAGTTGTGAATCGATTTTTCTTTTTTCTACATCGACTCATATTTAAACTAGTTTTCACCAGTTTTAGGTAAATCGATTTTCGAAGCATCGTTACATCCCTACCGTCTAATGTACATGTATTAGTTAAAGTGAACAAACACCATGAACCGATACTTAAAATATGATAAATCTGCAATAAAGTCACAAAATAATGGTTCATTTTTCACTTTAAATTTTAGTTTTATGGTAATTTCATATTTTACATCTGTCAATTTGTCTTAGTTTAGTTAGTGAAGTCTGGTGTCTTTAGTCTCTTCAAGAAAGATATAAGGTGGAAGTTGATTAATTCACCAATAGTATCAGATTACCTGAGTATCCCTGAGCAGGTAAATAATCAGCCAGTGCTTGTCAAACCACTGGCTCTGTGTTTTTGAGATCTGGAAAAATGACCAAAAAAATTACGTTTTAAAATAATGTACTGGGTACCGTTAAATATTTTTTGATACTACTACTTCAACAATACCTAGTTGTTGATACCGGTACTTTTTTCTGTACCTATATAATTCGGAGATAAAAATAACAAGTAAAATTAAGTATTAAACGTTTTTTAAAATAAAATAAAAAGTATAAACCATCGTTTTTTGGCATATTTATGCATTTACTATTACTACCGGTATTTATTGCTCACCTCGGGAACTTTCTGATAGTCTCTCCCCTCACACACCTCCGGATACAGCAGAGGCTGGAAGCTCGGAGTCGGACTGAACACGGCGCAGCAGCTCGCAACTTATACGCGATGCGCGGCTTCGACTAAGTGCTGGAATTCCTGTTTTTTGCAGCACAGCTCTCATAGCATATGTTACATTTTGCTCTGTTCCCATAATCTGTTCCCGTTTACCTTGCCACGCAGGAAAAACCCTGTTGTAGAATCTTTATGGTTGTAGGTGTGAACAATTTGTGTTTATGTAGTTACTTAGGAGCAATGGGAAAATGAGCTAAAATAAAACAGTAAAAGTACAATGGAGAATTTCACTAAAGTTCAAGTGAAATCCTAAACTAATGAATTAATTTAATTATCAGGAGATGCTTTTGGACCAGAGGGATTTATTAGGTTTGATATCATCTGGGTACATGTTTACAGTTTATTAAAGACCAAATACAGAACAGAGAATTTACATTCTTCATATTTTCTCCATAAGTTAAAAATCTTAACTGTTTAACCATGAAAGGCTCTGCAGGAAAAGATTCATGAAGTATGTTTTTATCCATGTCAATGATCATCTTCTACAGCAGTGGTTCCCAAACTGGGGGGCGCGCCCCCTAGGGGGGCGCGGTGTAACAGCAGGGGGGGCGCGGGATGATTTATTCAGTTATTAATAAAAAAAATTTTTTTTATTAAAAAAATATTTTTTGAGTGCTAGGCAGGGTTATCTGGGGTGGATGGGAGAGATTTACCTTGCCTCTGCTTTGCTGTCGCCCCTAATCTCACCTGTGGGGAGATGGTCTGAGTGTGTCCGACTCACCGCAGCGCGCTCAGAGCTGCAGAGAGCAGGTGGGCGTGACGAGGTTGCAGTGCAGCGCTGTGCGCTCAGCAGAACACCGGTTATAATATTAACATACATTATTATGAGATCATGAGAAAAAGAGAGAGAAATGAGGGGTGCACATCATTTTTTTATTGAGACACTCAGGGGAGAACCTGGCGCTGATGCGCAACTCCTCACGGGAGGTGAATGGGTTTGGATAGCTCTGTGTTTGCCTGCTGGCGCAGCTTGTGTGTGTCAACCAGTCTTCATAGCCTGAACGCTTATTAGAGCTTCAGAGCCACCACAACAGGAAGTGTAGTTAAAATCAGCATCTGACCACGGGCTGAGTGATCGGACCGCAAAGCTCCCCATGCGCAAAGACGCGTTTGGGCACCTCGTGCGCACTGACGGAGTGCACGAGTCTGGACGATTCAGTAACGAGCGCACGCGACCTTGAACGTGCAGTGCCGGATCCGAACCTCCACAGATACCCCCCCCCATCTATTTTATTCTCAAATCGCACACAGGACACTGTTTGGAGGACAACTCAACACAAAGAGATCTGCAGCAACAAGCCGCTCACAGTCACTGAGAAGATGAGAGAACAATTTTTTTTAAGTACAAATAAACCTTTACATTTTTTATTTTCATTTGCACTGAGGCATTTTTTAAAGTTTCTATTGAGCTGTAAAAGTGGTTAGTTTGTTGTTTTTAAGAAGTTTATTTTATAGCAACATGTAGTTAAATGCAGTTACTTTTACTTGTTCAAATCTCTAAGTTTTGATGTGAAATAACCTCTAATGGAGTTTGAAAATGAGATTTGTCTGTTCGCAGTGTTTGTGTGTGTGTGGGCGCGTGCGTGCATGTGTGCACGTGTGTGTGTGGGGGGGGGGGGGGGGGGGGG